>STHB01000010.1:16445689-16497091 GCA_018908115.1 Anopheles rivulorum
TCCTACGGCCGACGACCCTGGTGTACAACTTGCGGATATTGCGTATCCGTAGCCTCTCTAGCGGGCAATGGCCATCGGAAATGACGCAATAAAAAGGGAACAGAACAACACGAGGCAACAAAGAAAGAAAAAAAACACACAGAAGTACACAGATTTAGAGCGCTAGCGTTGATTTATGGAACGCAAATGGCGGCAGCAGCCAGTATCGTCGGCCAGCATCGTTTGCAAGTTGGCATCGGCATTCCCGAGTTTTGGGTATCGAGGATGCTGTATGCTCTTGTTTCTTTTTCACGCTGAGTTAATGTCGAAAGTATTCTCGCTCCACCGGAACCAATGCATTAACTTTTCCCTGTAGCACTAATGCATTTAATTGTAAAGCCTTTTGCAAGAGTTTTGATTTCTTACTCACTCGCGACACTCCAAAACCCCATTCTGGGCATTGTTAACGTTGTGACCATCACGAAACCGCAAGAATTCGCCCATCAAATTAGAGCATTTTTTTAAGCTGGTATTTAATTCTACTTTCGCAGCACTTTATTCTCCATTGGTGTGGAACGAATTTTCACAAGTGGCAAATGCTGGAAAACACACACACACGAAAGGAATTTGGCGTACGGCAAAGCAAAGAAACTCCTCTCGAAACCCAACAGATTCGGTTTTGTGGTTCCAACATTCGGTGCGGTTTTCATCTTTTTTGTTGTGGTCTTTGAGAGATTCTTACAAACACGCCCTGTCCGTATCAACGCACACCGATCAGGTCAAGGACAGAAGCCCACCAGCCGGCAAAGGAAACAGCCAGTAAGACATGCCCAAAATATGGCAGGTTGGGTTTGCTGTGCGGGTCGGCACGTGGATAACCGCAAACCGGCTTTCATAACCTGTCGGATGGTCGCTTGATTTAGCCATAGCAGCGACCGTCGATCAGCGGCCATCATCACTTTAAAGAGCAGGCGACCAGCGCAGCAAACCACATACACCCAAGAAACGCAATTAACGCCTCTTACGACCAATCGACCCATTCCACCATCCAGCCCTGATTTTATCCCGTATTTCGATGATTAATGAATGGTACGATAAGCCAGAGAACCCCCTGGCCTGGGGCAGAAGAAGCGAAGAAGAAGGATATTTCTGTGCGCAAAAGCAAACAAGCACGAGGCAATGGCAGAGTAACAGCACGGCCAAACATGCGAGTTCTCCCAGATAAGGGAACAGTTAGCAGATCTTGGAAAGACCCGGTGTTCTGGTAATATCTTCACGAACCCAACGCATCCCATTCTGGGTAACTCATCGGAAGATTTACCGATTCGGTCACACTCAGCCAAATCGGCTCAGCACACCACACAACGAAACCGGCGTTCTTCAGATGGGGCTAGAAGAAAAACGCCACGCCATTTCTGGTACAGAACATCTGGGGACAGGTCAATGACAAGCGTTCTAGTGCGAACGAGCCATTCTAGCGCTTCTCTCTTCCGATGGTCATGTTCGTTTTCCTTCACTTTACACCCGTTTCGCAAATGTTTCGCGTTTCGCCAGCTATATGCTCGCTGGCCATTGTCCCAAAGCGAAACTGTACGAACGGTACGCATAAGATGTAGTGTAGCGATGCGGCACGATTAGCGCGATCTGGCCGGGCGTGTGCTGGTTGGGCAGATTAGCTGCGGTTTACAGACGAGCATCGTACGTACTTGGGTTCCGGTGGTCCGGTGGTTGACGAATGGTTTGTAATAATTCACCTCATGACATACACATAACCGCACCTAATCCGAAAAGCCGCGGTACGGGTGTTAAGCAGCTAACAGAATGCGAGCGCGCTTGACTTTTAAAACCGCAACGAACACGCTTAAGCCAGATGATGGTGGGAAGATTGCCCATCCGGGCTTCGGTCGTGTGTATCGAACTGAAGGTGGAAATGTGAATCCTAGCTATGAGTCTACCCATAGCTTCTTTGAAAGGGGATCAATAATAATCGCCAACAAACATTATAGGTATAAGACAAAACTAATCCAGATTAATCAAACGACAACATTCACAGGTTGAGACGTATCATAAGTATCGAGATCGTACAATGGAGAACTTGTGTCTAGTAGGGGTTTTTATCAAAAATATAAGGAAGGCTATGGAACATAACTGGGTTAAGGTGATCCGAAACATCTGTCATTTGATCCGTTTTTTTAATACACAAGATGATCTTACCTTTCCTCTGCTTAATTTGCGTCTAATTTCTTCTTTTTCAACATTGGACTCCATAACCTTACATTTATTCGTATTGAACAGATCCAGAGCATTCAGTTCAAATATCTCTTCAACGATTATTTCTACCAAGACAATGTCTAGACATGAAACTATGTCTAATACCTTGAAGATAACATTGGACTCCAAAACCTTGTCTTGGTCATTTCTCTTGGTCATTCGTTTTGGTCATTTCTGGAGGATTCTGTTCGGTTATCTCTTCAACATAAGTCATAATTTTTATGTTGCCTAACAGGGATACGCAAGAAAGAGTGTTCCATAAACTGTATGGGTCTATGAACTTTCCTAACAATAGGTTTTCAAGCAGTAGATATATATTTCAATGGCTTAAACCAACATCACTCTAAAATTCCTGGTTTGAAGTGTTATTGAAAAACTTCCTCCTGTATAGGTATTCCCGGAGAACTCAGTTGACAATGCCTTGAAGCAACAACGCAGCATTCACTAACAACTATCGTTCTAAAGTACAACGCTTTATTAATTAAAAAAGACATTTCCACATTGACTTCTACCAAACAGTTTACTAAGTACACGATAATGTTCGAGACAAAGAACAGAACATTTTGACCTACTGTAAGTCCTCATTAGTTCTCAATCCGTTGCAGAGATCAGAGATACGATCATCGTTAACCATCTTCTTGGAAATTACAATGCCCATGATTAATGTTCCATTTAACTTCTCTCATATTATTTGTTTGCTAACAGTAATAACCCAAAAGTTAAGTTATTATTTTATAACTTATCGTACCGAACACAACCCAAGCCGCTTGTTAAGACACTCAGTCTCCAGCATCTGTCAACCTTCTTTGACATCTTAATCTTTCTCACATAATTATGTTTCAATTAGGCATAGTTCCATTTCCTTCCCGCTTTATTCTCCGTTTTGCTTAGCACTGACTTTTTTCTCAAGCGCTTAACAATAAATAATGTCGCTGTCCTAAAACCGGTCCCTGCCCATCCGATCAAACGCAAACGGGCTGTCAAATCAACGTAATCGACCGGTAGTTGGATCGGCCCAGTGCCGGTAGCCACCAAACAAGCCCGGCATGTAACCCGCACACCATAGCGATACATGACGGTGTTTTGACATGGCAAAAAACTATCAAACCAACCGGTTGGTACGGGGATGACGATGACAAAGAAGCAAATAAAACACACGACAAAATGTTTCAAATCGTCCACACGATCACCGCACGCTTGTTACCGTCAATTGGCTGCCAGCTTTGCTGCTTCCATTCGCTAAACAATCATGAGAAAGAAACCAAAACACACAGGCGCATTCCAATCAATCCATCACACACGCTCGGGATTGATACGCGGTTATGCAAATTGCCGGTGACATTTGTCGTACTGCTCAATCGCCGTACGGGGCTGCTAGTTAGTGCGCTTAGCAACGCTTAGCAAAAAGGGGAACGATTGGCTCTGACAAATTGTTTGTTAAATTGTCAAGTAGAATAAATATCAAATCATGCAATTTTATCCCTTTTCCCTGGCCAAACATTTCCTCGCCAATGAAAAAAAATGATCATTTCACATACGAAATGTCCGTTCGAGCATAAACTAAAAAAAACACCGAGCGAGCCCGGAATAGATAAGCGTTGACCGGTACCGATTGCCAAACAAAGTCTGGCGCTGGTTTGTATTCGCAAAGAAGCACGTGTTCCACCTCGAGGGAACAATAAATTCTAAATTAAAAAGTACACTGCACTATACTACTGGCAGCCTAGGCATCCAGTGCATCCAAAAAAGATATGATTCCGCACAAGGAAAAGCCCAAAATAGAACTACAACATCAACGGCAAACGGCAGTGGCAAAGGGCCCAGTAACCGAGGGTGAGTATAACGCACGGGTTGTTAAAAATTCTATAAATTTTCAAATTTTGTCTCTCACTCGCGGGAATTGTGCCAAAAAAAAAACAGGAAACCCCCCTTGGTAAAGCAATTTCGAATGCTGAAAACATGGCGTGCGTGCGTGCAATTCTAATCAATTCATGAACAATATTTTTCCATACATACAGCCCTTACTTCACTTTTTACTAGGTCGTTTGCGTTGCGATTGAGCAAAACTGTGTGTTTTAAAATTATGGCCAAAAGCTAGCTTTAGTAAGAATTTTTTGGCATCGATTAGCACGTGCACTAACGAAGTTGTAGTATTAATGGGTTTGTACATCACTAGCCTCTTTATTGTTTGTACATCTGTATCTCTTTATCGTGAAAACTAAACTATTACTAAAAATTCTCCTTTAATACGAATAAATATATATTTCATAGCACATAGGAATGAACTCAAGAGCCGCCTGAAAGTATGCAATCACTCATTAAGGACCTTAACTCTCATGTTCTACAGAGCACTTTAAAACACTCTTACATTCTAGGTTATGTCCCATTGTCTTATACTACGAATCTCGACCAATTACCCATAGCAAGATCTTATTTGCAGGGTGACATAGAAAATTAAGTATTCTTAATTTATTGACCAGCTTCTCAGGTCTTTCAACCTCTTAGAAGATTAACCCTGCATAAGGAGTTCTTCTACCATTATCCTTTAACGCATAAAGAATAAAATCTCTTTAGTCTTTAGTATGAACGTTTTTCTATCAAGCTAAGGACTAAAAAATTACTATCAGAGTCGGACAGTGTCCGTGTCTTAGAGGCATATCTATAAAGCCCAAACTTCATCCATTGTGACAGATTAGTTTTTAGGAACGCCAAGCTCAATACCAGAGGTTTTCGAACAATGGTGTGAACGCTTGGTAATCATTTGCTAAAGATATCGACAAGTCAAGTCGTCAACGTCAAGATTAGAATTGACCTTTTAAAATTATGACCTACGAAGTTTCCACCTCCAAGACCCCAATGACTGACGAATCCAGACTTGTAACACCTTTCTTACTAAGCATTGCAAGCTTGACCGAGATACCCAAGAAGCATCTTAGCTAATTACGGGCGATTCACGATTATATGGTGATGGTTTCGTCAGAGATAGATTTACTAGCCAGTAAGAAGGCTGACTATGTGATCTAGATCATTAAGCCATAAATAAAGATCGCATCACTTCTCGTGTATAACCAAGGAGGGAGATCGCCAAATGCATTGAATTTGAGCCAAACTAAGAATCCTTTTGATTTGTGGATCGAAGCGATCGTCTTGCTATGCAGTAAATTGCATACACTTTACAGTGTAATTTCATGCTCTCAAAAACCCATACGTTATGCTATAAAAATCATGCTATAAACCATCTTAGTAAAATGTTTTACTTCTGCTATCTTCTGGAGAACCCGCAACATAACTTTCTACACCCAAGAACCAGCAGTACAACTAACTCTGCTTGTCCGAGTCCCGACATTCGTAGCTCGCAGAACGGATTGTTTGAAACGATCCCGTTTATACAGCGAAGCAAACCACTTCGAACCTGGGGCCGGTGTTGTTGTGTGTTATAAAGCCATTAAAGCCAACCCGACCACAGCACCGTCCGGCCCGGTTATCTTAAGGCGCTGCTTCGGATTGTAAATAATACCGGCTTGTATCCGCCTCACGATCTAGCGACACACCACAAGGGGGAAGATAATTAATTTCGACCGCCAGTTAAAAAATCAATTCCACAAACGAGCCGTTGATTGGCAGAGCGCTCTCTTTTGGTGTGCGTTAAAATCCAAAAGCTACTACTCCACACTCGTGGCCGTTTTGACTCCTATAAGTATGCATGTATTTGTGTGTGTGCGTAGAGAAAGCGAATTGTAGTTTGCAAAACAAAACAAAAAACAAACTGGAAATAGAATGGCCAAAAAAAACCGCGATTCCTCCCGTTCGAATTAAAACGGATCGTTCCTCTTTCTGCACCAAAACTAGTTTTGCTTCTCATCAATTAGGTTTTTGCAACAACAAAAAGGAAAACAAACCAAAAACCCACCCATATCTATAAAATATCAAAACGAAAAGATGATCATAATTAATCCCCAACACTTTAGCACATTCTTTCCGCTTTTTTTCTTTTCATTCTCCTATCTAAAAACAAGAAACAAGAAACGCAAACCAGTTACTCACAATTTCATTCAACATATCCGCCAGCAGGATCAACCGCAGCTTGGACAGCTTCGTCCGGTAGACGTTCGTCCGTTCCGGGCGTCCGCCAACGCCCGCCTTACCGTCCGCCTGCCCACCCGCCCGCTCCTCCGCTCCCCGGACCGGCCGGGGCACGATGGAGCGGCTGGTCGGGTTCGGTCCGGCAGCCACCAACAACCCACGGCCCGTCCACGGTGCGCTGCCGGTGTTCGCATAAATTTGTACTAAAACGCTTAAAATCACAACTAATCGCATTATCGTCGCTAAAATTTGCATCTCATTTAGCTTGCAACGGTGCGCGGGCCAGGGCTGTAGCGAAAAGCGTAAAACACTTCGTTTATTCCCGGGGTGAGCCTTTTTTTTGTTTTGTTTTTTTTTTCTTGGGGCGCTTATTCTTCCGCGTTCTTTCTTTCGTCGTTATCTTCACCTTCGTTTGTGTGGCGTTAAACTGGCCCCACTTTCCATGGGGTGGGCGACACACTCCACACGGCGCACACACACACGACGCGGTTTGGCCTGATGGCCCACTTGAATAGCTTGACCTTTGCTACCGCACACATAAAAGGTCCAACGGGACCCGTTACAGATTTCACCCAACCGTGCAACTGTGAGCAGTCACCGTTATGATTCTGGCCCACAATTCAGCCCACACCTGTGAACAGGTGACGATAGCCGGTCGATGACGGTGTTGAAGATGCCGATGACGATGATGGTGAGATTCTTTCTACCTTCCGATCCGTTCTGCACTTCTGCACACACACACACACACAATCACTGCAATACGCCAAACACTACACTATCAGACACAAACACACGCAACAGGGTGAATGGTGAAAGAAAGGACAGAACGAGTGAAGTAACATCAAAAGAAAAAGTATTTACGGAGGAGATATTTCTTCCTTTCTTGTTCATTCTTGTCACCGGCTTATTATTATTATTAAAACAAGCGCGAAGGGAAAAAAACAACAACAAAAATACGCGTCACGCGTCCGAAACCGTTATCAAATGGTTCACCACCGGACCGGCCTGGGGCGTGGGTAGGGGGTTGTGGGGACAGGGGAGAGGGAGGGAGTTGTTTTTGTCTTGAGGGGTGATCGAAATCGGTTCCAAATCTCTTTCACCCCGATGATTCCAACCCTGCCGAGCTGGGTGCCTTTTAATGCACTTTTTGTCTGACGCCGTTTCGATGGTCCGTGGCACGGTAAAGGTTTAACCATTGTGAAAGGGCAGCCTAAATATGATAATAAAAATCTCGAGGAAGTTTTTTTTTTAATTGACTGATAGAGAGAACTATGCGGAGGATGTAAAAGTTCTTTGATGTTCTTTGTTTTTCTTTTTTTCTAATTTAGTTATTTTCTTTAATTAAAACTTTTGCTTCACTAGTACACCATTTTAATATTTTAATATTTTTTCATAGTTTTTTTTTTTTAAATTGCGATTTAAGTTTTTAAATCAAACTATCAAAACACTACATACTGATCATTTTACATGGTTTTTTACACTTTTTTTTATTTTTTTTTTTTGCCTTTTTTCATGTGTTTGTTTACACTTTACTTCCCCAATTTCTGCTTTGCTTTCCTGTTTGCATCAGTTTATTTAAAATACTGATCATTCCTATATTTTGTAGTTCATATTTACCGTCTTTTATGTTATAAACCAAAACTTTTATTTTAAACGAACAGATCTGTTTTTGTTTTTCCTTCCTTTGATTTTTTCAAAACAAAAATTGAAAACACAAAAAAACTGAATATGAAAACAAATTTTCAAATCATTTTAAACACTCACACTCATGTACCTAACAAAATAAACACACACATAAACACAAAGTAACTCAAACTAAAACGTAAAGTAAGCGATCCTAAAGATGTTCACGCGGTTTTGATCCCACCATCACGCGAAACAGTTCCGTTTTTTGGTACAGATCACGGGCGTACGTACCTGTTCCACCGGCGACCGATGTCGTTCTGACCGTTGAAGACGAACCGCTGCTGTAACGAACCCGGCGAAACGATGTTGGGCTGTAGTCCTGAGCGGACTATACTGCTTCTGCTTGCTTCTGCCGCACGGGATTGTTCTTGGCGGCGCAATGATGACGATGAAAACCGCCGATGATGATCGTCGTCGCTGGGAGGTACGCCCCATGAAAAGCAGTTATCGATCACCGCGGTGAAGGTGGACGGGAACCTCGCGAGTGCCAGTGAGGCTCCTTGGGTGTTTTTTTTTTTTGTTTTGCTTCGTTGTTATGATCTTCAGAATCCCGGGAGAAGCAAAATAGGCGTAGAGGCACGTAAAAGGTATTGGAGCAGTAACAACAACAAAAAAAGGCAACAGAACGGTTGGACACAATAAAGCATCCGTTCCGTGGACAGGGCCAGCGGATGGATGGAGGGGCGTTCCGTTGGCCGTACCGAACACGTAATCGAACCTGACGTTCCGTATCACCGCGGTGCTGTGGAAGCAGCAGATGAAACGGATTCGGGAATTGAGTGGTTTTGTTTTACCTCATTTGTTGCCGATGGTTGTCGTTTTGTTTCTGTGCTTCGTGAAGGAAGAGGGGGGGAGGATGATGTGGGGCAAGAAAAGGAGGAGAGAAGGAGGAGAGGGGAGATGGTCAATTGGCGTTGATTATGCCGGTTTGTAGCTTATTATGCTGGATGGACCGCACGGGATTACTGTACGGCTCGTGAATTGTTATTGTTTACGATAGGGCCACGGTGGTTGTTGGTGCTCTTGTGCAGCAACCTCTGCTTACGAGCTGCTTGAAGGGCTTCCTGCGTTGGGCTGACCGGTGGAACCTTTCGAACGGATATAGTACCACGGTGCAATGTTCAAGGACGGACGTGATCTGTTCAGCTTCATCACACCCAAGCGGCTCGGGATGGCAATCGTACACGAAAGACTCAAGTGCCGCATCAAGCGACGAACCTACCCAGCGGTAAGTTGCAAATGTACTAGACAAGCTTTTTAAAGCCTATTACCGTAACAGATATGATGCTCGTCATAAGATGCTACAGATTAAATGGAATTGTCGAGTTTTAATGAATACGTTGAACTTTAAAGCTATTAAAGAAGTATATATTAATAAGTCGTAGAGTCGGCCTTGTACTAAATCGAAACTTTTCCCTTTGTAAGCACAGCATTTCTTACTACCTTAAACCTTGTCTTTAGTACATTCGAAAATGATAAATCACTTTATAAGTAGATGCTGAGATTAAATTATTTTACGACCATGATCCAAGCAACCAAAGACACACATGACGATCGTTCACCGATGATACTGCACATGTTGCATGATTCGCGCAAGTCGCCGATTCATGCGGCGATTGACCCGTAAAAATAAAGACAAACATAACAAACGCTGCGTGCGATCTGCTTTAACCAAACGGTACAGCATAACTGAAGCTGGGTCTGTTTTTGTGGTTGAGCGGGGGGCAAGAATGCAATGGCGAAGGGAGCAAGGGATGGCCATAAAATAAATCTTCCGTACAACGTCCAAAACCGAAGCAATTAATAAGCTGTAGAACAGTGCTTGATTCGACCTTCTGCGATTGCGCCTCCCGTGCTTGGTAGCGCGGTTTGGTTGGATTCGAATCACCATTAATAAACTTAAAACGATCCTCATCCTTTGTGCTCATCAACGTGTACGTTTGGGTTGCGAATAAAAGGGTAGAGTAGCCGCGGTAGGTGCGATCTTCAGTTCAAGTTCAAAATTGTGGTCAAGGATACTGGCACGATCTGGCTGGGCGGACATGCTAAACTATCTGCAGCTACAGATCACATTATCTATCTGTATAGCTTAAAATGCTCGCATCGTGCCCGTCCAATTGCTGGTCGTGAGCATGGACCGTTGCGCTATTCGATCGCTCGACCCAGCCGAAGCACATCGCAGCCAGAACTCCTAATGTTGAGTGTTGTTTACGTTTACGATGCCTCATAAAGCGAAGCGATTCAAAGTGGTGCGCGAAGACCTTGATGAGCGCACGATCGCAGATGAAATGTACGCTTTTGTGCAGCGCACAGACTGGCTGTACACTTGCAGTTAAATTAATTCCAACGGGTTTGCAACGGGTAATAAAACTGGTAGAACTTTAATGAAATTACTTTTAATTCAAATGAAATTTAACAATTCAAACGAGATAATAAAAAAGAAAAAAAAATCATACCGGTCCACCTTTTTTGTCCTCCGTGACAGTGTCTTTTACTGTAGAGAAAGAGAGCGAAGGGAAAGGAAATTTTATGCTTTCACACACATTTTTTTATTCCTACCCCCTCACAATCTTTCCCTACTAGAGAAACACTGCCGTGACCAGGATTCGAACCTGGGTTACTACGGCCACAACGTAGGGTCCTAACCACTAGACGATCACGGCTATAGACGGTGGCTTGCAAGATGCCACGTGCCGAAGCAACAGTTTGTGAGAAGAAAGCTCCACGCTGTTGACGGTTGGTGAAAGTGGGTTGAAATGTAGAGCAGAGAGATGGTTTTAGGTTGCTGGAAAAGTTACAGCGGAAAAACTTACTAACATTTTTTATTCATTTAATTTTTATAGTTGACTTTCATATCACTATCCAAACAAAATTTGCTTTATAAAAAGGTGTAAAAAAAATCAATTATATTTATTATGTATTATTACTGATTATTAAGCATAAAATTGATTTACGTTGCTATGAAATAAAATATTCATTTAATATTTGTCTATTGTTTGCAACTGTACTTATATTGCCAGTAACTGTCCTATCAACGCAATCTATAAGCTATTCATGAAGAAAAGTTCGTAAAGTTATAAATTGTACTTACATTGCCAGTAACTTTCCTATCAACACAACCTTTAAGACATTCACAAAAAAAAAGTTCAGTTTCCGCGTGGATCAACTCCCACCTCTTTTCCACGGTAAAACAGCTAAAAATAAACATTGGCATCTGTGGATCTTAGGCATCGAAACCGGCTGTAGTTAAATATAAATATATTGGAAAAAACATCATTTATTGAAACATTATAATACAAAACTTTGCGCCTTTACAACTCCTAAAAAAAAAACTTTATAAAATCAACCTTACATACAAAATCAGTCCTATACTTTCAGTTTCTGTTCCAGTGCTGGCTGCTCCTTTAGTATCAGTCTTTCATGAGAAAATTACATTCTTCCGCGTACTGCATGATTTTGTTCAAGTTTGACTGTAGTTTCTTAAGATGCTCCAACGTGGCATAATCGATTTTGGGTAAAAACTTCGTATCCACATCCTCCAGATCGGTTGGCTGTAAAGATAGTACCCCATTCGACACCGGAATGTTCACATTCGCCATGTGTTTCGTCATGACCGCATTCACGACCGGACTGCCGGTAAGTGAGTAAACGTTTTCGCCCACTCTCGGATAGCGTATGAAGGCGAGCGGTGTGTTTGGTTCAACCTTCAGCGTTATCTGGCTCATGCCCCGATCCGTACTGACCGCCTGTGTGCGACCCTTCTTGTTAATCTCCGGTAAGGGTGTGCGAAACTTTGGACGTGAAAAACGTTCTGACTGGCCCAGGAATAAGCTTTTACCCGGCGTACACGCATCCATTTTCTTCGCTTTTATTCCGAACAACATCGACGATTGGGCCGACTTGCAAGGCGTGGTGGTATGGCCCGAAACAGACTTACTCCGGCGGCGTGTTTTCTTTATTGCAGAAGCTAGCGGTCCAATCGGACGTTTCGATGGTTTAGCCGAAGCCATTACGTCGAGTGATTGTTTGGCATTTTCCTCCGTTAAATACCCTTCATCGGTTCTGTACGACTTTTGCAAGCTTGTGTGTCCATCGCCCGATCCGATAGAAAGCTGACTGCAGTTGCCTCCACCTGCCATATCCTCTCCCGCTGAACCCATGTTCAGCACATCGACAAACAGGTTACAGCCGGTCTTCCGCAAATCACCCATCGTCATTTGGAGAATTTCCTTCGGTATGCGACCCTTCAGCATGCTCGTCTGATAGTCTATCTTTTCCAAGCCTGCGTCCAGCTTTGCATCAAGCGATGTGTAGAATGTTTCAGCTATCGAAATCATACAAAAGCAACATTAGCATCCTGTAGAAGCATTCAATAAGGTTACGGAACGCTTAAACACACTTACATAAAATCTCAAACTCGCGCATAATGTTGACGTAGCGCTCTTCTTGGTAGCTGGTACGGTTTCGCTTCGCTGCCGTGTTTCTTGATACTTTGGTGCGCACCATCTCTCTTAATGGAACTTAGAGCTGAAATAAAGCATCAAACCCGTAATGAGCATCACCAAGCTTTATTTAAAATGGAGTCCATTGAGGCTTCTTCATACCTGGTGTAGTAAAAATGGTATGTTGTTTAATATTACTAGCCCTTCAATGAAATCACAGTTTGTTTTACTATCACAATAGTTAACCTCACGTGTTGTAAAGCGAGATTATTCACAAAAAAGGACACTAAATACAAAAAGAAACGGAAAACGATTGTAGACAAACATCTGTTCAGAAGATCCTTTGCAAATAGAAAGCCTCTTTCGTGAATACCACATTTGACAGCGATCTAACCGCGGTTTGTTTACGTTTGTATGCAACAAATCTATACTCATCCACATTCAGCCGCGTGGATGACAAATTTTGAAAGTTTGACGGTTGATTTCAGTTTCACAGTCTTCTGCATTTCGAAGTACAATTATGCTGCAATTTCTTTAAAATGAATCGTTTTATGTCCAATTCGTAATTCCTAAGCGTGTACGCACGCCGCCACAAACAAACAAAAATCCTTGCTCGGCGTTCCAACAAAACATAGAAGGTTTATTGGAATTATTGATTTTGAATTAATCAGGCATAGATGAAATAAAACTTCACCGAAGAATTTAATATAAAAGAGAATGATAATTTTATCGCACGAAAAAAAGCATTAAGAAAGTAGGATCTATTCCCATTTGGATATAAGTTTCGAAAGGTCATTTATTAGAGCTGCCCACTCATCGAGCTGCAGCTTGCATTTGTATCCGGCTTTAAAATGTAAGTACATATATTTATTTACACTACACTACATCGAAGGCTGCCGAACACATGTTAGCGTGTTCCGGTGGAATTAGTTCGTTCGATCTCTACACTGTACAGAAGAAATCCAACACTGTACTTCGTCCGTAGGTTGATGCTTAGATTTCGCGTAATTGTACCTTGGGTTAAGGGGAAAGATGTGAACCGTTCCGATAACGCTTTCGGTTATCCAAAACCACACGTGCACCCAAAGTTTCTAACTTTCCAATGGCTGTAAACCGTGTGCCGTGTATTGATGCTGTACCAGCTCAGCCGCAGTCGTACAACTGACGTCGCACAAATGGCACTGTATTAGCTTATCATCCGTGTGCGTCCGTTTGTGGCCTCGTAAGCTGTCCGAACGTCCAAAGCATTTGCCGCACACATCGCACCGATACGGTTTCTCACCCGTATGCGTTCGTAGATGAATTTTCAGCGACTTAGGCCAGGCAAACAGCTTATCGCACATCGGACACCGGTGTTTACCCTTCTGGCCGTTATGCATCGACTCGGTACCACCATACTGGTGTCCGCTTGCCGGTCCACTAGCCTGCGATGTGCTGTCGTCCTCGTGGTCATAGCCATTGTTACTGCTGTCTCCACCGCTAGTCGTAGCTGCGAAAACCCGATTCGATGAGCCGGATGCCTTCGTTCGGTTTCTCCGCTTGCTCGATCCTTTTTCCTTTCGTGAGTGCTCTATTGAGTTCCTGATGGGGGGGAAGTTTAACAAAATATTAGAAATCTCTGGCTAGAAAAAGCTAAAGAAGGTCACGGTGCCTCAAAGAAGATTCCCTCCTGCTTATGCTTACATTGTGCTTGTTGCGTTTCGATTTGTACTGTTGTTGGCCGCATACCGCGAATGCTGCTCCCCTTCCGCGTCTTGTTCCTCTTCTTCTTCCTCCTCCTCCACGTCCTCCTCATCCTCTCCATCTTCCTCCTCATCCTCACTTTCGGAGCAGCTTGCCTCCTTTACCATCACTTCAATTACCTGCAAAAAGTAGAATCAGAATATAAATTCCAACTTGGTGGCCATTAGGAGTTATTCGCGAAGCACTGCTTATCGCAATGGCACCGTACCTGCTCATCGTCGCTCTCTTCCGATTCCTCTTCCTCTTCTTCCTGCTCCTCTTCTTCGCCTTCTTCTTCGTCCGAATCGTCTTCTTGCTCTTCTTCCTCATTTCGCTCTCCATCAGCAGTGCCATTCGCACCGTTAATCGTACCAGTTCCTAGCAACGATCGGTTGTTGCTCTGCTGCTGCTGCTTTCGATCCTCATCCACTTCGCCACCTTCTTCTTCCCCATCCGACTCGCCCGCTTCCGATGCCGTGCTCGGTTCCTTGGACGTTGTTAGCGAAAGCATGTTCAGGAACGATTCTTGCCGGTGGCATTTTTCGTGCGTCTTCAGATAATCCGAACGGATGAACGCCTTATCACACTTGTCGCACTTGTACGGCTTTTCGCCCGTGTGCAACCGGATGTGCATCTTCAGCGTCACTGCCGTGACGAACGTCTTATCACACTGATTGCATTTGTACCGCCCGTCACTGGTGCGCTCGTAATCCGATCGATGAAACTCTACCAGCCCCGTTCGCGACTCACCACCTTCGACACCCACCGGTGGTGTAGTCGTGCCAGCAGCAGCCCTTTGCTTCGGTGGACTCGGATTGGACGTAACGGAGGTATTGTGTCTATTGCTATTGCTACTACTTCGGCTACTACTGCTACTTCGACTGCTACTGCTGCTACTATTGCTACTGCTGCTGCTACTACTGTTGCCATTACCCTTTCCTTCTGCTCCGCGTGCTCCTCCATCGCCATTGCTTAACGTGGCCTCTCCAACACCGGCGAGTGACAATGATGAAGGCTTCGCGGTACTTTTGCTCCCCATCGATTTAGATCGATGAACCATCGACGAAACACCATCATCCATCGTGGAATCATCATCTTCCTCGTCGCCGCGTGCTGCTGGCGTGGCTGATAAACTATCACCACCCGTGGCAGCTTCGGCCACCAGCTGCAAGTGTCGTTTCGATTTGAAATGTTCCTTCAGATAATCTACCCGATTGAAGGACCGATCGCAAATGTCACAGTGAAACGGTTTCTCTTCCGTGTGCGCCAGGGCATGCTTGCGCAGTAAGGCCACCTGGTTGAACACGGCATCGCATATCTTACACACAAACTGTCCATCGTTCGATTCGGTGAAATGATAGTTTTCCGGCGCCAAACCTGCCCTTCCGATGAGTGGCTTGCCCGTGGAGCTACTGCCCGTCGCAACAGGCGCTATTGCTGTTCCGGCCGGTGTAACGGGGCTTTCGGTGAGCGATTCCTCCTTCAGTGTAAGCGGTGGAGACGAAGTAGCCGATCGATTTCCACTCGTTGCGACTGCTGCAGCCGCTGCAGCCATACTGGCAATCGCCACCGCCGGTAGCATGCCATCCTTAAAGTGTACCTTCAGATGGCGCTCGAGGTAATCGGACCGGATGTAAGACTCGTCGCAAAATGTACATTTGTAAGGTTTTTCGTTCGTGTGGATACGGAAATGGATGCGTACGGTTTGCTGATGCGAAAAGAGCCGCTCACAAACGGTGCACATGAACTTCCCGTCGGCCGTTTTCACGCAATACTCTTGCTGGTGGTCCGGTGGTTTCCTTTCTTCGATCGGTTTCAACAGTGATATGCCCGTGGAAGGCGGTTTCGACGTAATGATCGGCTTCGGAAGCTTAGCCGTCGCGGGGATAGTGGAGGAGAGCGAACGTACCGGATCTGATCCGGTATCGCCGGTCGGTTGTGTCGATGGTTCCGTCGGCGGGACGACCGTCAAATCGATTGCACCGGGTGCGTCCGGATCTTCACCATTACCAATTACGTGCTTCTTCAGATGATTCTTCAAATAATCCGATCCGATAAAGGTCAGCTCACACAGCGGACACTTAAAGGTGGGTAAATCTAAAAATGGAAAATGTTTCAATTAAACAATAAAGAAAACCACTCGTTCAAGGACACACATACACGAGCGTACTTACCGGGATGGGTACGTACGTGCAGCATCAAGTCCGGTTCGCGAACGAAACCTCGGTCGCAAACCGGACACCGATGTTTAATGCACTCTTCCACCGTAACTGCGGCGGCCATCTTTTTGGAATGCTGCTCCTCCATTGCCACCAGGAACCGACTGTGGACATTGCTTAGCTTCGGGAGAAAGTTACGCCCGATAGTCGCTTCCTTGCGTTGGAGAAACTTTTGATGCTGATCGCTACTTTCCGCTCCCGTTCCTTCGTCGTCCCCATCCTCATCCTCGTCTTCATCGTCGCGATGTTCGTCGCTCGAAATGCTTGTCCCTGTGCCGGTGTGTGAGGTGCGGCGCGATACACCACCTCTACTAACACCCTTCACCATTCGATTGTCAACTAAATCCTCAATCTTTCGCACCATCAAGCGTGGCCGTTTGGCTCTATTTTCAAACTCCGAATGCTGCTGCTGCTGCAGTGGTTGGGACTGCGGCTGCTGCTGCTCCATTGGCAAGTAATTTTCCTCTTCCTCTCCTTCCTCCTCTTCCTCATCATCCATGGGGTGAAAGCTGTGATACTTCAGGTAGTGACACTGTAGGAAATCCATCCGGATGAACGCTTTCGGGCACATGTTGCACTTGTACGGTCGATCGCCCAGATGCTGCTGGTGCAAATGTTCCTCCAGCTCAACGGCATCGCTAAACGATTTGTCACAGTACGTGCAGGCGAAAAAGTTCGCCTCCGTTTCGGGTACCGGTGGTAGCGCATCGGCCAACCCCATGCCGGCGTGCTCGGTTCGTATGTGGTGAGCGAAGGCGGGGTCGGATGCAAACACGCTAAAGCACAGCTTGCACTCGAACGGATTGTTCTTCTCGTGGATGCGCATATGGTAGCGAAGGTGATCCGGTCGATGGAATATCCGCGGACACACGTCACACTGATACGTTCGGCCCGTGGCTACAAAGAGAATGGAGAGAGAGAGTGAAAAAATAAGATAAATCAAAAATCGTACCAACAGTTTCAGCAGAGTGGGCTGTAAACGCTTGTTCTAGGCACACTGTGATCGGTTTCGGATGTGTTAAATTCTCACAGTACACGCACACGTACCACCAAGCAACGATGACCTCTGTGCCGTCTTCGATAGGATGTTCGCGGCAACCACCATCACATCTTCCTCGTCTTCATCATCATCATCATCATCATCGTCGTCGTCGTCTTCATCATCTTCTTCGCCGTCGTCGTCACCGTCCGATTCGTCTTCACTGTACCCGGTTGCTCCGTTACCACGGCGTTGCTGTAGTTTCAACCCATTCAAAACACCATTCCGATGTGCTGGAACGTGCAACATGGCGGAACGACGATGCTTTCTGGCGGTGGTAGCGGCGGCGGCGGCGGCGGCGACAGCAGTGCTGATGCTACTGCCATCGATACCCGCCCGCCTGTCCCGTCCATTTCCGGTGACCCCATTCGTCGCGGTCCGGTGCGAAACCAACGATGGTCGGTGCCCGTTCGTCGGTTCCTCGTCGCCCGAGTGCATGCTGGTGAGAAACTTGATGTGATCCTCATCGATGCCAACCTCCACAATCTCCTGGTCCGAGATCTCGTCGCCATTACCATTCGCTGCTGCATCGACATCCATCGCAGTAGCCGTTGCAGCTGCAACGGTGCTGCTGCTGCTGCTGTTGCGATGCTGTCGTCGTCGTCGTCCACCGCTCTCATCGTCATCGTGGTCTTTTTTCTCCGCCTTCAGCTCCATCGCGCGTGTGGAACGTGCGTGTGCAGTACACGCCAATCCCGTCGAACAGGCCCTGCAGCTGCTGCTCTTCGCGTTCCGGTTCACCGTCCCGCGCCCGTTTCACCCGTACTTCGCACACGGTTTGCACACTATCGTTATTGACCGTCCGCGCTCTGTGTCGCCCGTTCGTAACGTACACGCTGCTGCTGCTGCTGCTGCTGCTCTCGTGTTCGCTTTCTCGCGATTGCTTTGTCTCTATCGCACGCGGAACAACTCCCGGCTGGTGCTCGTGCTGGTCGGGGATGTTGGTGCGGCGGACACACACAAACACGGCTTTGTAACACCACCCGTCGAGCAGTCCGTGACGCAAGATCCGATAATCTAACCCACCCTGTTCCCTGTAGGCTATGCGCTTCGCGAGCACACACGTTTCCAACTACTCGCGACCAACCCAATCGCTTCTAGATACCGACGGGGGTGTGAGGGACAGCAGATGGCAACGGTACCAGCAGCACCAGCACGTCCAACTTTTCCCCCATCACGTACTCCTACACACATACACAACCACACACACACACAAACACAAACACGCGCGCGCACACACAGAGGCACGAAACACACTCGCCGCGGAACCGTAAACCCGTGGCAGGCAGTAGCAGGCGGTGCTACACGTAGTGTCCTTCAACGGGTGTGACGGCACCGAAAGGAAACGACGACTAACGACGACGACGACGACGACGACGGCTTACAGAGACACTCAACACGGCCCCACCGTGCCAACACTGTGCGTGCGGATACGCGTCGTGTTCCCTTTGCGTTACGGAATCGCACCACCAAAAACCGCGAATGGCTGCCAACATCCGGTCGGTACTGATGGCTGGCTCAACGCACACACACACACACGCTGGTAAGATATCTCAGTATCTCGGCCCCGTTTTACAGTACCCGAAATCGCTGCTTCACTGCTGCGTACGACTGCGAATCCGAATCCAGAACCACACGTACGAAACGCGCACGGCGGAATGAATATCGTCGTTGAAATCCGCGCACCAATACACGCACACGCATCACCATCAACAGCAAACCGAGTGCCACTTGCACAGTCCGGGACCGAAAACCTGCAAACCTCGTCGCTTTCGTCGTCGTGTGTATCCGCCGTGTTCTGCACTTGTGCACATTCGACGACGACGGTATCGAGCGGTAACCAGAGACAGCAGTGATGATTGCAACGGCAACGATGCGTGGTGGTGGTGGTGCCTGCTGTCCCTCTGCCTCCTATCGACGCCTACCAATCCGGTTCCTATGCGATGCGCGATTTCCAGCAGCCTAAATAGCGAGCTGCAGCTTCTCCCTGTTCTCCGGTTGTTCCACACGACTTTTCCTCCCGCAACCTGTCAGCCGCTTACTCCCCGCCCTGTTCGACGCACGGTCGGTACACAGTACAGGTAGCGGGAAGCAGACAAACATCTTGAGGACAGCGCGCGCATACGGCACCGCCGCGTTTCATCCCCTCTCTTCTTCCGCGCTTTTGTTGATTTCGAATCCGATACGTTCGAGCAGTGGTACTTTCGATTTTAAAGCGGCTGCAATTTATTTTGTATTTTGTAAGCTTTTACTTTACACGAGCCGGCTCAAGCTTCAGTGGACATTTTTAACATAATTTAAATGCACTTTTTAAACAAATTTTCTTTAGTGGAGCTTCAAAAACAATCAAATCTTAGCAGCAAAAAAAAAACAATAAATTTAATTTTCGAGCTCTGCATCAGACATTCGAGCAGGCGGACGAGAAAAAATGACAGTGTTCGAGCGTTTTTGACAGTTTGACAGTACGCTGCTCCTGCTCGAAAAAGCGTACGTACGGAAGTAAACAAACTTCAAAAAGTAAACCGTTCAACGCGCTTCCCGCTTGTCATAAAGCTGCCAACGATCGTCCCGAATAACGACGCTTACGTTTCTAACCGTTTTCCGATTGATTTCTCTCCACCAAACATGGTGCGCACCAAAGTTTCGCGTGCGGCTACAAAACGGGGCCAGAATAGCTCCGATTCGAAGCTATACATCGAAATGAAGCTCCGAGATTTTGATGTAATCTGTAAGTGTTGACTCGCCAGCAGCAGCATCATAGTACGTGGTGGGTTTGCGGCGTCCCCGAATCAGCTAACACTATGCTTCCTTTTTCAGCGGATTGCCATTTGACCAACATTGAGCTGAAATACCAGAACGACATGGACACACTGAATCGTGCCTTTGAAGTTTTACGTTCTCGTATACCGAAAAATTTACTTTCCCTCACAATGGGCGAATTACGTGCCATGGTAAGTTCGATGATGGCTCATGAATTGCTCAAAATAACTAATGAATGTTGTTTTACGTTGTAGCAAAAAGCAACAGAAGATCTTAACACATCGGCACCGCTCAACCAAACGGTTAGTGCAAACATGAGCGCCCTGTTGGAAAAATCTTGCCGCAAGAAGTCCAAAGACGATGGTAAGTTCCGGAATAGGTTGACTGGTTTACAATCACAGTAGACTTGCACTTATTGGCAGGTATCATATAATGCACATATGCACACGCCATCACACTTGCACTAATTCTGCTTCATTGTAACTAACCGGTGTTTGTTTTTCCATCTATTTATTGGCCTCTTCATCACACGCGGGTGGTTGGTACACAAACGTTGTGTCGTGTGTTTCTATCGCGCTCATAACTCTCAGGTTACCTTACAGAGGAAAGCGATCAGGGCGATACATACCGGGTCGGTTCGTTGATGCCTTCGTCGAAGGCACGCTTCGGTCCACTGATGTCAGCTAGAATACGGCGACGTAGCAAATCGACCAGTTCCATCACGACGCCCCAAGTGAATCGTTCACTGTTCACCGTACCGCAAAGTGCAATGGTTGGCAAAGTACAACCACCGCTCAGTTCGGCTCTTAAACCACACGCACCGCGTACGGAGCGTGCTTCGCGGTCAAAGCAAAAGACGTCCCCAGTGCTACGTCCAAAGGCGATCAGTGCGGACCGTGGTTACGGGGTGATAACGCCAAAGGTACAACCGTATGCTGCCCTCGCAATGATGAGACATGCAAAGCAAGGAGAATCGGTGTTTTCCATTACCGGCAGTCCGGTAGTTACCGCCAAGTAAGTACATTTAAATTCAGTTAAAAGCATGTTCTCTTTTCTAATGCTATTTTTTTCCTCGCAACCGTATAGTATGCTCGAATCAAGCGCCAACGTTAACATTCCCGTGCTGAACGGTATGCTTGCCATCAGGCCAACCGAGCTGGACGTTGTCGATGAATCGTTGCTACGTAAGATCGATCCGAGTGTACTGATTGAGCTAAAGCAGCTTCAGACCAATTTGGACAAAATTATGAGTACTCTTAATCTCTCCTGATACAATCATCATCGGCACACTTTGCATTTGCCTTAGATTTTGTGTTTCCCATCTGATGTTAGTGATAGTTTAGTTTCAAATCTTGACAGATACATCTGGCTCGGTATTACTTTCTTCGTTCGTAAGCACCCTTTTCATGATAATTGTTTGAACTAAATAAAACGTTCATAACTGAACAATAATTGAAGTTGGATAAATTACGGTTACAGATGAAAGAACAAACGTCCAATTCAAAAATATAAATTTTGTTCTAACTCCCGATTAAATGCAGCCCATTTATTAGCTGCAATATATTACGATAAATGCATCTTTTTTCCGTTAGAAATAGCATTCACCCTTTCATGGACACGCGTCTTCAATAATCTAACTGTCGCGCGTGCATCCACACCACGCCACCGAAATCTCCTTTCTATCGATTAGACCCAACCCTGAACTTGATAAGATTTCCATTTTGGATATTCGCACCCTCGGCGCGAACTGTGCTTTGATTAGTGAAACTCGCGCCTTGACGACGGCTGTGTCAGTCGGAGTGCGTCGATCGTTCGGGTACCGTTGCGCTATTACGACGTACGCCACAACCACCATGGGCATGCAGTCATCCCTTACACAGCCCAATTCGTCGCTGATTGATCAGGTTACGCTTATAGTAAAAATTCCTGCCGCCACCGTGTACATCATATCCCGCGGTCTGATGCTGATCGTCAAAACGTTAACGCGTGAGTAGTTGGTTTGGCAAGAGCGGCATTGGAATGCCACAGCACCATGATTTACTACGACTCATTTATCCTTTCCAGGACTTGGAAGGATGTTGCAGCGGTGAACGGAAACGGGAATGGAAGCATACCTGCCACCGCCCCGGGGCGAATGTTTCAGTTTGCTGTAAGGTCAAATAAGTCAATCATGCATGATATTAGCCAGTCCCCGCCAGTGTTTCGTGAAGGTTTAGGGGGCTATTTTAAAAGTAAGGAACAACATTAGCAGCTAGTTCTTAGCTTTCATAATAAACAATAAGGTGTTGTTTTTTTTTTACTGTATAGTTGTAACATGTTCCTTGGGCACGTTCCCTTGCACATGAACGCATTTGTACCGAAATCGCAAAGTTATCGCTAGACTGAAAACAGGTTTCTATCGCCAAATTCATGTTATCATATCATTATCTAGGCAGCGATAGCAGCCAGTGCCGGATTAATGCGTGCCTCCAAAATCCGGCAACGGTTTACGGATTATCGCAGTTTTACAGATGCACAGACATTTGCACACTAAAAATTAGGCCACCTGTTTGCAAAACAATCTATTGTTGTACCGCCGCATTCGGTAACACACTGTACGGGAACGTATGGCTGACGCTGGAATTGATTTACCAACCCATACAAACACGCACACACACACACACACACAGTGAGTGAGAGTGTGGAAAAGACGCGAGACAACACCTTTTATTAAATGTGCGCCGTACGGCTGCCGCTTTGTTGACGTTGCTAAATGAAACGAAATATGTCACCGCTCGGTAGCGGAAACCTTTCGCCGATCCTGTCGACCGTTCGGCACCACTTCCACATTCCACGACGAAAACATATATCGGCTACGGCACCTCGGGTGTGGGTGGACCGTGCCAGCAGCAGCGCAAGCGCCTTCCCGAAACGTCAGTTCAGCAGCTGGGTTGTGCTATATTATACTCGTTTCGTTGACGTTTTTGCAGCGCACCCCATCGACGGATGGAAAGCGATCAATAACTGTGACCGTGCTGCAAAGAAGGGTGCTCAGGCACACCAAAAGGTGGCTTTTTTTTAAAAGTATGAAGAACAAACCGAACCTTTGCTGGGCGTAATACGTGAAACCCTTCGTTGAATTGTGTGGTGTTTTGCTGTGCGGATTAAGCTGCTACCTAGCTGACTGTGTATTATGTGAGTGACGAATGTTATCTTGCCCGTTCGGTACCTTAGGGTGGTTTGGTGGATGCATACTCATCTCGGCGTTGGAATAGTGCGGTGGAAAACACCATTCGTCACAGTGCCGTTTTAAATTCAACCACGTGCTGATCTGATCCTTCCCCCAAACAGGTAAAAACACCATGCGTCTCCATCAAATATGGTGACGTGTGTAGTTCCCCAAATCCACACTGGTGTGTGGGGGGGGGGGGGGGGGAGTGGACAGTTTTTTATAGCTTCAAAACATACACACGCACCGTCAGCAATGTATCGACACTTGGGCTATCACAATCTCGTATCTTAGTTTGCACAAACAAAAATGCAACAAGAAACTGTGCGTGAATTCATCTAGCCAAAAATGGGGCTTCTTTTTTTTAAATTAGGTCAAGTTTAAAGGCGACATTCCACGGGCATTGGAAGAAACTAAAACGAGCAATTTTTTCTTTCTTTTTTTGCTCAACTCGAGGTCGAAATAATCGCCTTCCGCTACTGTGTCGAGCTTATTTTGTCCCTGAAAACTGACAATCAATTCCATTCGACTTGCGAACAAATTCGAATCAATACTTTTGTCACACCGATCGAAATAAAGCCCATTCGCGTGTGTGTGTCGGAATGTGTTTGCAGCGTGCTTTTATCGATTGTGGCGTGTGTATTGAGCCTGTTAACGTAATGAACGTAATCAGCACTTCCACTGTCCTTGGGGAATATTTCTAGCCACTGCCCTGATTGACTTACACACTTGTCCTTTTCGTGTTGTTGCAGGAACGATTCCTAAAAGGTTGCAGGATGCCCATCGTAAACATATTGAAGCGTGCGTCCAGCTACATCCTTGGCAGCGATGACGACACGGAGGATGGTACCGGCGAGCTCGTGTACGAGGATAATGAAATACTGTTCTGCAAAAACAACATCTGCGTGCATCCGCCCGCGGTCGTCCGGCAGGAATCGGACGTACTGCACTATCCCGGCTATCTGACCGTCACCACGAAAACGTTCATCGACCAGTACAACAATGCGAAGCGTCCGACGCTGTTTCTCACCTGGATCCCAAACTCGACCCTGCGCAAATGTCCGTCGACGGTCGAAAACGTGGTGCTTGGTCGCAACGGTGGTGGTGGGGTCGGGTTGAGCGAAAGCAAGCTGAAGCTGCATCTGCAGCAGCAGCAACAGCTGCAGCTAGCGCCGAAAGATGCCGCCGGCCATGGTGCGAATCAGCCGACGAAAGCGGGAAGCATGGCACTGCAGCAGGAGAAGGGCAGCGGGGAGAACCCGTTCACAACGACAATTAAGATTGCAAACACGAATCCGTTCCTGGAACCGTACAACGAAACGATCGCCCAGTCGGCGACGAGCGACAGCAAGTCGATGAACTGTTCCGACTATTCGGAAACGATCAGCATCAGCTCGAGCTCGGACAAGGCGAGCCTGTGCAACAGCAACGATTACGATGGCCGCGATGACGAGGTGCCCCCGGAACCGGAGGACGAGGGTGAGGATGATGTGGACGAAGGGTGCATCATTAGTTCGGAAACGCATCACTCCACCGGCGGGCCGGACGAGCTGGACGGTGACGATGCGGAGCTGAAGACGGAACTGCAGCCATTGCTAGACGACGGCACTGGCAAGCTGCCGTCCACGGTCACATCGAAGCTGCACCATCATCACAAGCTGCCATCGCAATCGTCCGTCACGTCGGTAAACATAACGATCGCGAGCCCGCACATCCAGAACGTGGACATTTCGCCACCGGAAGCGAGCCTGCCGGCGACCGAGCGCTTCCTACGTTCGCTCTCGATCACGTCGAGCGACGAGAACAACCCGAACTGGATGTCGCCGGAACTGCTCGCGTACAAGCACAATCTCGCCTTCCCGGAAAGTGCGTCCGCATCGCCGATCGTGAGCCGCAAGGCACCGCTGAAATGTCGCCGGTTTTCCGTCGACCTCAGCCAGATGCGCGCGCTGCGCCTGTTCTTCAACGACGAACAGTGCACGTCCGGCCAGCTGGTGATTGCGTCGCGCGAATCGCAGTACAAGATACTGCACTTTCACCACGGTGGGCTGGACCATCTGGCGCAGGTACTGCACCAGTGGCACTGTCTGCTGCACAACATTAAGCTAGCGCCGGGCCAGGACGAACCGGCGGCTAATATGCCGTACCGGCAGTTTATGGTGTGCCGGCCCGAAGTGCGGCTTGCCGAGCTGCACCCGGAAGAGGGCAAAGTGTCGAAGATCACGACCGACTACTTCTACGGCACGCTGCTGAACGAGCGCGGCCAGATCGAGGATGATCTGCAGCTGCGGAAGTGCGTATTTTTCGGCGGGTTGGACCGCAGCCTGCGCAAAACCGTGTGGCCGTTTCTGCTGCACTGCTACAGCACCGGTTCGACGTTCGAGGATCGGGCCGCGTTGGCCGAGATACGGCGCCAGGAGTACGAGGAGATTACGCGACGCCGCCTGTACTCGATGTCGCCGGAAGCGCAGGCACAGTTCTGGCGCACCGTCCAGTGCGTCATCGAGAAGGACGTGGTGCGGACGGACCGTGGCAATCCGTTCTTTGCCGGCGATGACAACCCGAACATTGACACGATGAAAAACATTCTGCTTAACTATGCGTTCTACAATCCGGGCATGTCGTAAGCATTCCGCAGCGGATGAGCACGTGACGAGCCTTTAGTTAATGCTTCTTTTCCTCTTCGAACCAGCTACACACAAGGGATGAGCGACCTGCTGGCACCGGTGCTGTGCGAGATAAAAAGCGAATCGGAAACGTTCTGGTGCTTCGTGGGCTTAATGCAACGGGCGATCTTTGTCTGCACGCCCACCGACAACGATATCGATCGTAATTTGGTAAGCACAGCGCCACAAACCCGGCGTCAGTCCCCCCATACGCCGGAAAACGTTCTTTCACGGCGCTTTCATGTGCCCTTTTGATTTCGTTGCAGTGTTATTTAAGGGAATTGATTCGGCTTATGGTTCCTAATTTCTACAAGCACCTGCAAAAGCACGCCGATGCGATGGAATTGCTGTTCTGCCATCGTTGGATTTTACTGTACGTGGTGCAGTCGAGTGGTTTGCTGTTGTAATATGGTAATGGTATTCATGCAATACATGCTCGCTTTTGCAGGTGCTTCAAGCGTGAATTCACCGAAGCCGTTGCCATACGGATGTGGGAAGCGTGCTGGTCCAACTATCTGACCGACTATTTCCATCTGTTTCTCTGTCTCGCGATCATTGCGGTGTACGCGGACGACGTGATTGCTCAAGATTTGCGCACGGACGAGATGTTGCTTCATTTCAGCTCCCTGGGTAAGTGGGTTTCCGCCTGGCACCAGTTTGTCAGGTACCAGTTGCCAGTTTGCTCAACACGATGGTCCTTCTGTTCGCAGCGATGTACATGGATGGACAGTTGATACTGCGCAAGGCGCGTGGTTTGCTGCATCAGTTCCGGCAATATCCGAAGATACCCTGCACACTGTCCGGGCTTTGTAAACGGTGCGGTCCGGGTATGTGGGACTCGGGACATCATCCGTCGATTGAATGCATTGGCCATCTGGATCACGAAACTTGCGCGTTGGCTATGGATTAAGCTACTGTTTCATCGCACCATCGTTGCCTCTCTTTCTCTCGCGCGCAATCTCCAACTTCCAAGCTTTTCTAGTTACGTTCGCTTTTTAACGTGCATATCTCCTGCAACGGAATACACTTAAGGCGTGTCCGTTTAGTTAAAACGTTTGGTTAGGGTTTGCTCAAGAACAGTTGACCAGCTACGATTAGTTAAGACACACCATAAGCCTTCAATGCTTTCTAACGTAAGTGTCTATAGATGTTTCGTACTGTTTTGCGGTTTAAAGCGCCAAACTAGCTGATAATACGAACCTTCTGTTACACCATGCTTGAGTTCTATCATTGCTGGTTAATTGGGTTAGAAATGATTCTACATTCCACACAAACGTTCTGTAAAAAGCACTTCCCAACAGTTAAACCATTAGTGATATTGGTTGTGAAGGTAATGTGTAGCAGCTGTATAATTTCTGTTCTGTTCTGCATTGTTAAGCATTTAAGCGTACAGAAGGTATAAAAAAAAATCTAGTCGATTGTTCGATCATGGTATGGATGGCAGTGCCGATACATAAGAGCGCTAGCAAAAAGATTAAAAAAAAAACAAATAAAACAAATAATTCCACTGACTGAGGAACAGGTCCGGGTCGGAAAGCAGAGCAAAATCGTTCAATAAATATAGAAACTATCTATTGTTGATGTTATATTATACACATAAAAAATGCTATAGATATATACCAAATTTTATAACCAATTTAAAACGCTATTCCAACGCATTGTACCAAAGTGACACAAACATACGTTGGCGTGTCCCACATGGAAAGCGTAATGTGCTGCTACTGCTGTGTTTTTTTTTTCCTTTCGCCGTTCAATTACTATAACCATCCGTGTTACCAGCACGAAAGGTTACAATAGACAACAGTAGAGTAAAAGTAAGAAGCTAGCCGTTCTCGAGTTCTCGCAGGAAATAGTAAACACTCACAGAAGATACAGTTGATGGACAGGAAGTTTTTTTTTTTTTTTTTAGTGTGTTAGAACGGACCAGGCCGTATTAGACTAATTTTACCACGTAGCAGGCTAGTCAGACCGTGCTACGGGGGGACGGTCCGAATGGGATTTGAACCCGGTCCGGTCGTGTTAGGAACTGGCGCCGTTGCCAAATGCACCACCGGGCCGCCCCATGGACAGGAAGTTACTAGATATTTTAAGTTCAAGTTGCTAAAGGTTAGTAAGGCAAAATCAAAATATACGCCATAGGTATGAAACACACAACAACAAAACTGCGCGGTAAAGCATATATGCTGCTGCTAAAGCTATTATCAATACTGCTGTACATTGTATAACACAAACGTACAATAAACGAAAAAGTAACAAATTGTAGGTAAAGAAAAAGACCGAAAATGTTGGAAAACGTTAGAAAACAAAGCCCAACAGACAGCAAAACACTGCATTGAACGAGGTAGAGGAAGTAGCAGTAGCAAAACTACTGATTGACAAAATACACATCCACTACTACTACCACTACTACTACAACTACTATTACTAATAGGTATAGTCTAGCTCCTGTAATCGCAATGTGCTAAGGAAAATAAAAGAAAAACGCAACCAAACCAATATCAAACCAAAAACACGGTGCTTTTTTCTCTCCTTCTTAACCACGGAATACGATGGAACACAGTTGGGTTTGTTCTAGAAGAGGTCTTACTATTTATTTAGCCGATAAAATATGGAATACGTACATTTGGGGGGTGCGTACTCTGTATCATACGCAAAGTGCTTTGTTTTTCACTATAGTTTAACCTTTCGCTAACAGTTAGTTCACCGCGGCCATCGTCGCTTAATACCAAATGTACAGTGCCGCGTGTGCATATAGTGTGTTCCTTGCTTTTCCGTTAACTCCTATTGCTGATGCCAATGATGTTAGTTCAATCGTTTGCCCTGCCCCACTGTTCATTCTGCTTGCTTGGTAGCGAAAACTGCGCATTAATAATTACCTATTGCTACCCAGAACTTAATCATTAGTAATGTAATGCTATCAATAACTTCCGCGTACACTGGCCTAGAAAAATGCAACTCTATGCTTATGCAATTCTCTATTCGTGCAGTATTAATCGATCTCTCTCTCTCTCTCTCTTTCTCTCTCTCTCTCTCTCTTTCTCTTTCTCTCTCTCTCTCTCTCTCTCTCTTTCTTTCTCTCTCTCTCTTTCTCTCTCTCTCACACACACCATCCCACCGTAACTAACCGTCGTCCGTCCGAGATAGAGAGTTCACAAGGGAAGAACGTACGCAACCGTGCCCTCCGCTACTTGCAGAAGTATGTGGCACCGACGCGTTAATCCTTCTTATGTTTGCTGGACTTTTTCTTCTTTTTAGAGGATTTTGATTTCTTTTTCGATTTTTTACGCTTACCGCCGGAATCGTCATCCGTTTCCGTCGTTGCAGCGGAACGTTTGGCACGCTTGCGTTCCTTCTTGTGCTTTCGCTTTTTGCGCTTCTTGCTGCTGGCACCGGTCGTGCCAGCATCATCCGTTTCCGGGCTGCTGTCGGACGATGAGGAATCCGAATCGGAACTGCTCGTATCGCTCGAGCTCTTGTTTGATTTTCCAGCCTGTTTGTCCACCTTCGTCCGCTTGGTGCTTGCTCCTGCACCCCCGGCAACGGTTTCGTCCCGTTTCGCCGCACCATCGTCACGCCGTTCCCGTTCGGTCGAGCGTTCCCGTAGATGTTCGGCAGATCTTTTGCGCGACGGCGCCCGATCGGTGGGTGACTGCTGTTCGGCACGTGTCGCTGACCGTTCACTGCCACCACCCGCACCCGTGGTTGAGCTCGGAGCCGTCACACCCCGTTCGTCGGCTGTGGCAGCTTCGCGGGCTTTCGAGTTTGCACCGTCATCCCGGTGGCTTGACTTAGATGATGTTACACGACCGGGCGCATCTTCCCGCTGCGATTGATGCTTGTTCCGATGCGCATCGCCATCTTTGCGGGAGCTTTCGGGTTTCTTCGCGTTCGGCGGTGGTGATACTGTTCGTTTGCGATCCCGGCTGTTACCACGCCGCCCACCGGCTCGATCACGATTGTTGTCCCGATCCTTCTCCCTCTCGCGATCACGACTCACGCGACCGCGATTCGCGGCACGCTGTTGATCGATTTTTCGACTATCACTCCTTTCCCGACTGTTCCGCCGGGCGTCATCTTTCCGATCGCGCAACGATTGGTGTCGATCGTCGTTGCCCCGTCCACCGTTACCACTCGCCGTCCGTCTGTTCGATGGGCCGGACTGTGGCTTTTTGCTGCCATCCTGTTTTCCACCGGAAGCACGATTCCGATCCGTTTGCTTACGACCGTCCGATTCGTCACGCGTTCGGCTTCGGCTTCGCGAGGAACCACGACGTCGATCGGTGAACGGCTTAACGCGACTGCTGTTATCGTTAGTGACGCTACTCATTTTACGACTCGTTGGCGGTGGTGTACGTGAGCCGCTAAAGTGTGCGGTGTTGTCCGTCACCTTGCATCCCAACCGTTCTTTCACGGAGGTGCGTATCGGTGAGGAACGATTTTCCACATTCAGCTCTAGCTTTTGCTTCATTTCCACCGATCGTTCCGGTCGGACGTCGGAGCGGGTATCGTTACACGGCACAGTAACCTAGTAGTAGAAAATAATGCAAATTCGTCATATTAGCTACAGATAAAAAAAAATCTAATCGAAATTATATAAACTCTTTCTGGATTCTTTTCAAACTGAAGTGGAAATTTGCTGTTCTTCTGCTACTTGAAATTATTTATCCCAAATGGGATGATTCGATAATATCATTGATAAATCGCTAAAATTACTGCGCCATTTTACAATTGATGTGCAAAGCTTTACGGACCGATGTATGTCACCCAAAACCTTACGGATAATCGAAAGCACCTTGCAAACAATCAACAAAATAGGAAAATTTCCACTACAACCTGAAAGCAATCGAGTATGCCCAAAACATCCCCTAAAAAGCCAGCAACGTTTACACTTAAAGCATGACTTACATGCATAAATGAGCTTAACAACTTACCTTCAATCGTTTCCACTCATTGGTTTCTGGCTTTGTATCCACCGTCCTGGACGGTGAGCCATCGTGCGGCATGGTTCCGACCGTGTAAAGCTTCTGCCGTTCGACACTAATCTTTTTAATCTCAATCGGCCGTATCGCGTTGATGGCACGCGTGAAAATTGCATTTTCTGCACGCTTCAGCACCTCACTGGTAACCTTACCGCCGCTGGCCAGCTGCAGGCTGTCCTTATCGTCACCATCCGCCAGCTGGTTTTCGTACGACGGTGTGTCCTCCTGTTTTTCCACCGTGGACGAATTAATCTGTCCCTCCTCGTCCATCTCCCACTTAGACAGCTCAGGCATCACGGAATTGTCGTCCTTGATCGCCATAGACGTTTGGTCGCTGCCATCCAGCTCCTGCTCGTAGTCGAGATTTGCGTGTAAATCCAGAACGGAATCGGACCGTTTCAACAGCATGTCACTGTCTACCGTGGTGTCGAGCTTGGCTGGAGTTTCCTGGCTTTCCGTACTATCCGCAAGACCCGGCAGGCCTTCTTCCTCATTGTCATTAGGACCAGTCTCGCACAGTTCCAGTTGATCTCCCTCATACCTATCCGGTATGTCCGAGTACAGATCTGCATGGTCATGACCATCAATGTGGGCTTCTTGCTGTTGCTGATGCTGGTCAAAATCTAGCTGCAGCTGCTGCTGTTCCTGACGCTGTACCTCGGTATCGTTATGATCTTCGTCTTCCGCACCAGACTCGCCAGTATCGCTATCACGCTTCGGATCCTCGCTAGCTACACTTGCCTGACGTTCATTATCGTCTCCGTCATTAGACTGACTATCACGTGCATGATTGTTTTTCTGCTCTGCACATTCTGCGGTCGTTGGCTTCGCCGTACCATCCTCGTCGCGATCCCGTACCGTTGGTGTGGCCGGTTGCTGAGAACTGTCCGGTTCCTCCTTTTCAACCGTCTTCCGCTCCTTGCGCCTATCCTTCGAGCGTCGCTCCTTATCCTTCCGTTCCTTCTTGTGCTTACGCTTTTCCACTTCCNCGCCTGACGTTCATTATCGTCTCCGTCATTAGACTGACTATCACGTGCATGATTGTTTTTCTGCTCTGCACATTCTGCGGTCGTTGGCTTCGCCGTACCATCCTCGTCGCGATCCCGTACCGTTGGTGTGGCCGGTTGCTGAGAACTGTCCGGTTCCTCCTTTTCAACCGTCTTCCGCTCCTTGCGCCTATCCTTCGAGCGTCGCTCCTTATCCTTCCGTTCCTTCTTGTGCTTACGCTTTTCCACTTCCTTTTCCTTTTTGCGCTTCTTCTTATCGCGATCCTTCTTTCTATCACGCCGATCTTCGTCGCTCGAATCGCGAGCCTTTTTCTTCGACAGCTCCTTAGCATCTTTATCCTTCTCGCGATCCTTTTCCTTCTCCCGGTCCTTCTCCTTCTCGCGATCCTTTTCCTTTTCGCGATCCTTTTCGCGGTCCTTCTCCTTTTCACGGTCCTTGTCCCGATGATCACGTAGCCTTTCTTTATCCCGTTCCTTCTCCTTCTCTCGCTCGCGTTCCTTTTCCCGCTCGCGTTCCTTTTCTTTCTCCTTGTCGCGCTCCTTGTTTTCCTTCCTTCGGTCCCGCTCCCGATCGTGATCCGCATCGCGATCCTTCTCCTTGTTGCGCTCCTTTTCCTTCTCACGATCACGGTCCCGTTCTCGCTGACGGTCACGCTCACGATCCCGCTCGCGATCATGCTCGGTACGTTCCTTAGTTCGATCGCGATGGTGATCTCGATCATCCCGTCGCCCATGTTGCTCCAGCTCGTTTCGCTTTTCCTTTTCAGCATGCTGATGTTGTTTACGATCCTGCTTTTCCTTCTCGTGCTCACCGGCTGTGCGTGCACCACGGTTTGCGACGTTCGATTTTTCGTGCCTTTCCGCCGACTCCGAACGTTTCGATCTGTATTTTCTTCTGTCCGAACCATCTCGATCAGATCCTTCCTGGGTGCCCGTACCTTGGCGCTTACGTTCACGAGAACGTGATCTTCCCCGACCATGGCTACCACCACCCACTGGCCCGATTGACGATGGCCGATGATCGCCAGCGCTTCTGTGGTCGAAATCACGTGCGCTACCTGCTACACTCTTGCGTTCAGCACTTTGGCGATCCACGTGATCGTCATGCTGGCCGGCCGGTGTTGGATGTTGATGGTAAGCAGATTCATCAGCAAATTCGGACCACTCACCCTGCTCTCCCCTGCCCCGTTCCGCTTGATCATGGGCATCGTTTTGCTGATGAGCACCGCTGGGCGACGAATGGCGGCTGGACGTTCGATGACGTTCGCTTCCACCTTTCGAATGTGGATGCACCATATGATCACCTTCGCCCTCAGCAAAGTCCGGCTGCTTGGCGCCTCCATAGCCACCACCAGCGCTTCGTTCTCGTTCATCTCGTCCCGGATACCTGAACATATAGGTAAGGGTCCAAAGGAAACATGCCACACAACACAAACCCGGGATGGGGAACGGAGTAGGGGAAAGAGAATGAAAAGAAAGCGAATACGTTAATTAATAAACAACGCTCACGATAAGAATAATGTTGCAAAGCAGCAAATAGTGTCACTGTTCTACAGACACCCGAAAACAGGTCAGTAGCATCCGTTGTGATACATCAAAAACACGATCACTTTACCTCGAATTATCGCGCATTGGGGGGGAAGTGTAGGACCGGTTTTTCTCGACCAATCACAGATAGCTGGACCAAATCCAAACGCCTCGGGAATAGGCCTATCACTTTAGGCGAAACTTTAATCACTTTATACTTATGTTTAAATTACTTCTAATGGGGAGATCTGTTGCACATATGCATGATGTTTTGCATACGTTAAGCTTTTGAAGATGACGGTACGAAGTGTAGGTACTGTTGTTTTGCCGATGATCACACGAAATACATTTGTTACTTTCATTTACCACGGTGATCAAAAACAGGATTGTTTCTCCGATGTTTGAACAGAACCAAAAAATGCTTTTAAAAAGGTGCTGTTTCTGGACGATAGATAAGTCTGTTATCATCTCCTATAATTCCCAACCACGGTGGATCCGATGCTTATGGAAATGCTGCATACAGTACGACGTGCTGATGATGTGGATTGTGCCAACGAACGGACGAACGTATGCTCGGGGTTGTGCGATTAAACTCTAGCTTAACTTTAAGTAAACAATGGCAGAGCGAATGCACAGTCTAAATCGCAATAACACAATCACAAAACAAAAACAAAAAGATAATAAGATGTCTTCATTCACAAGCCGCTCGTATAATAGTAGGGGTTTGATTTTATTTCAATTCTCACAACATTCGCCTTCGTAAAATCGTATTTCTAGATATGCAATGAGTTCCGCTCTGCTACACATTATAAACAAAGGAACGTAAGAAAGATATATGATTTCTAATGTACCACCTACGGTGCAGAGCTCAATAATAATGCTGTTGTACTATGTTTACTCCACATTGTGCAGCAATGGGATTCTCGGCTTCGGAAGCTAGCTTTTCTTAAAACCAGATATAACGCAGGACGCGTTTAATTAGCCTCTACGTACGATCTTTTCAGAATTTTCCCGCTAATTTCGTTTGGACAAGTTGGCCATCTCCTTACCACCTCTGGGCGAACAATTTCAAAGTAATTTTTAACCTAATTTAACAATTGGAAACGTGAAACATAGCTTTTGATGGGCTTACTTAATATATGTAAAATTGTGCAGAATACAACGTTTATTATTTTTCCGTTGCAAGCGGAAAGTATTAAAGCTGTCAGTACCGCCGAATTAACATGTTGTGATTTTCCTTTCATTTTGAAATCGATTCTTGGGAGTAACTTTTTTGCACCCTAAAGGGTGTTCGATTTTTAATCCGATACGCATAACGATCGTAGCAAAATTGAAATAAAGGAAAGATTAAATTGGACGAATCGTGAAGCTCATTCCAGGTACAGTTAGAATATTCTAGTAACATGTGTTTTTTGCTCACTCCACTTCATTCAAAAATGAATAAATAATTTAATATTAAATGTGTATTCACCATTCACCAAGCTTCAACAATATAATTCGTAGCGATTTCGTTTAAATAATTTTAACATAAAATAGATTTACAAAACATATGTTATTGTATCAGTCTCATGATGTAAAACGCTTTTGTTTACAGGGTTTTACAGGTTCGAATAGGCGAACAGATTGGGGCAAAAAGTTATCTACAGTTGGTTAAAACTCATTATGGTGTAAAGATCCTTGAAACAGTTATTGAAATCACAGGATTTTTTTTAACGAATAAGTATAAAACATTAAATAACATTGAATAACCTAATCGAAAAGTAAATCTAGTAACGCGATATTTGACTAATTATGAAAATCTTATCTAATGATAAAACTCGTTAAGGAGTACAATCTTAATTCTTTCGCTAAAACGTGGTCAACGAAACGTGGCCCCACCACGCGTAATAGGATCACAAAATGTTTGCATTTCTATTCACGTATTACCGCTAATATATCACACATTAATATCACAGCGCTCTTGAAACAGTAATAAATGATGCGACAAAAGTTTCGAAAATAAACTTCTACTGCTTTAAAATGCAAAAATAAAACGGCAAGTATAGCTGTACTGCTTGCGTGACCGATCATCGCAATCATTGCGACATCCTGCAACGTTCTGTCGCATCGCAAATAGTACACCAACAATACTAAAAATAGTAATAACATGAACACAATACCTGTTTGACTGTGCTGAAGCCACCAAACCCGTTTGCATCGAGGGTCCTGGCCCTCCGCCTAATCCACCGCTGCCCATCATGCCGCCACCGTGTTGACCACCGCCCGGTCCGTGCCCGTCGCGATAATCGTTCATGTGCTGACCATGCAGAAAAGCTGGTGGTATGTCATCTGGCCGTCCGCCTTGCATCGGTAACATGTGGCCCTGCTGGTGACGATCGTAGCCCCGGGGTGGAAAGTGTTGCATATTTCCACCTACGTCTCGACTGTTTCCTCTTGTACGACCACCTCTTGGACCGCCGCCACCTCTAGGAGGACGATTGCCGAAGCTGTTCGAAAGATGGAAAGAGAAATGGTTATCGAGATCATTGCAATTGCAGCGTCGCATTTACTCTACTTACCCAAAGCCTGGATTAAATCCAGGTGACCGATCACGGTTAAAATCTCCCGGACGACGATCATCCCGACGATCCCTGTATCTGCAATAAAAGGTTGAAAACATTCATTTTAAAGTGATATTATTCTTCATATAAACAGCTTGAGATGATAATACATCATTTCTCACGAGAGATGTGGAATCGTTCTACACTTAAAGAGCTTTCGCATGGTGAATTCAAATTCAAATTCAGAACGGTGGGAAAGATGCTTCATCTTCCACATGAATCCTGTAATAAGGTTTAATTCTTACCTCATTCCTCCAAACGACCCAGAACGGCTTCTGCTACGTCTGTCTCTATAACCCGGACTGCGTGACCGTTTCCGTGGAGATTTATTTCGTTTCATCGGTGAACGTGACTTTGATCTAAGGAAAACGAGCAGTTTAAAAAAGCATGTTAGAACCTTATTATATCCTTTTGTTATTTGTTAGCCTCCTGCTGCTACTTCATACCTTGTATATGATCGTGAACTAGCGGAACTATACGAACTGGAACGATTACGACGCCGCTCTCGCATACGATCGCGATCATCCGGATGCTTATCGTCCGGCGATCGTCGCCTTTCGGGAGATCGTTGGCGAGATGTGCGTCGTCGATCAGACGAGTTGCCACGAGGACCACCCCCGCGACCACCGTTGTCGAATGATCGCGATCTGCGTCCCCGGTCCACCATAGGCGAACGGTTGCGACGCATTTGTTGTTGCTGTTGCTCCTGTTTTTTGCGCAACTCTTTCTCGCGCATGATTCTGTTAAACGCTTCGAGCGGATCATCAATAACGCTGCAACAAAAAAGAAAAATAGGCGTTTAATAAACAGTTCAACAACCAACAATGGAATGGTATGTTTTGTGAGCAGCTTACCCAGGTCCAATCGATGGATGTACATTCGGATAACCTCCAATCGGGCCTGGACCCATCGGACGCTGCCGTAAGTGGGGAGGATGGTGTGACATAAACCCACCACCACGCATCGGATACATCATCCGAGGTGGCCGATCACCGGGATACATTCCACCATGATGTTCGTACGATCTTTGTTGCGGTGGATAACCACCACCTCCCTGTTGCATTCCATATCCTCCTCCCCCACCTGGACCATTATTGCCGCCACCAGCACCGCCACCACCACCACCGACGCCGCTCACACCACCACCGTAAGGTGGATGTCCTACGTGACCTCCGTACCCTCCATTGCCAGGGCCCATGTATACGCCACCCGGATGGCCCATGGCCGTTCCGATGGCTTGCACATGTTGCGGATGATTGTGGGGAATTGGTATTAATCCTCGCCCACCACCACCACCACCACCACCGCCACCGTTACCGCCATGAAGGTATTCCGGCGATCGATCGTCATACTCGCGTCCCCGTTCGTTCATCATCCCGGGCGGACCAGCCCCGTAACCACCGTCGACATCCTTCTCCTCCATTAGCATACGCCGCCGATGTTCATCGTCTCGCTCCCGGTCCATCAGTTCGTTTCCGCGGCCACCATTGCTGCCATTGCCACCAGCACCGTATCCACCTTGCTGATTAACGATCATCTGTTGCCTTTCATTCGGCGGCGTATCGTGACCATGCGATCGCCCATGCCGCATTGGTCGACCACCACCGTTGTAGTGTCCACGGAAGGCACCACGACTCTGCAGATGTGCTGGAGGCACGGTAACCGTGATGTTATCCTCATAGTCCGATTCGTTGTCGAACCCGGGACCTCCTGCCATTCCTGTCGACTCCTTACTATCATGCAGCGGGGAAGCGAGATCGTCTTGTAGGGAAATTTCGTCAAACAACTGTGGCTGCTGTTGATTGCTATCGGCGTTGCGATGTCCACCGTCCTCATCGTAGGTAGAGGATTCCACCATCTCGTTGGTTGTGGAAATGGAACTACCGATAGGTGCACCGCCTTCCACACCACCGAACGATGCCGAGGACGCTAAGCCACCGCTGGTAGTACTGTCCGCCGTCGGTATTTCTTCCGGCTTTGTTTGTTTCTTCCCTACCGTAGCTGTCGGGTGGCAATAAAGGAAAGTATTTTTAGCATTTCTAGCATCAAATTATCCACATTCTTTCATGCGCACTTACCTTTCGACTTGGTGTAGCCCGTTTCGTTGCGGAAAGCATTCACAGAGGTACGCAGGAATCGATTCGGTATCAACGATCCCGGTGAAGAACCTTTCTCCTTACAATCTGGACATTCGTTATCCTCCGATTCGAGCAGCGCCGTGCGTACACACTCGTCACAAAACGAACTCCCACAGCACGGTATCATAACGGCGTCCGTAAACAAATCCTTGCAGATGCTACAGATGAGGTCTTCCGGTATGACTTGCTTTTCTTCCGGTGGCATCTGAACTGGTTGCATGGCCGGATTATTTCCCACCTCTTTATCGCGTTCGATGAACGAGCGCGGTATGCCGGACGTTCGCTTCACCTCCATGTTCTCCTTTGGCAACGGGCCCATTGGACAGTTTTTGATCCAGTGGCCCGGTTTGTGGCAACGGTAGCACTTATAATTCATTGGAACTTCACCCGTCTGTGTACCACGTACTTTCTGGTAGCTGAAAGTGAATGCCAAGTAGTAAAATAATTATCAATTAATGTCCCATTCCTGTCCATACGTAAGTCAATAAATTAGCGCCATAGACAACATTAAATTAGTACCTGTGTTTAAATCTATTCCATTACATGATAGTGTAAGCATTTTGAAGGGAAAACCGTATTGAAGATGAGTTTAACTAATGGTATCGATAACAACGCTAAAAACTTACTTGGTAGGATCGTATTCTGCCGTGCTTTGAAACATCATCTCACGAATCTTGTCCTCCTCGGTGCCATTCATCATCGACAGATCGACATTGGTTTGCGAGCTGGCTGCATCATGTTTACCACGGGGAGCCGGTGCCGGTGCATTTTGCTCCGGTGCTGCCTTCTCCCAATTCTTTTTCCCTTGTGACTTCACCGGTACTCGAGCAATTGTAAGAGATGTGTTCTTCGGTATCAGCATATTGTCATCATTGTACTCTGGAATGAAAAGAGCTCAGTTTAGCACACGTTTCTCTAACAAGGACGGAACAACGGGACCTTCCTGCCATACCTTCCTTGGTCTGCGCATTTGTAATCTGTAGATCGAAATCGACCGTTTTGCCCAATCGCTTCTGCTGGATGATAGATTTCTTCAGATCTGCCACCGATATGTGCAGCCCATCGAACGTGATCGTGTCGAAGTCGAGGGTGCTTTTAAACTTGTAGTGCACCGACATCTTGACCGTATGGAAAACGTATCGCAAATGTGCACGGTGGAAAAATTATCACTGAAACAAACCGAAAAAAAACGATAAATTGCCACACTTGTAAACATGGCGCATATTCACTAGCTGCGCAAATTGTTGATTGAAGCAAAAGAATGAAACACTGTCTCCACTATCCATTTGCAGCTGAATTTCAATGCTTTTGCTCAGATATCCACAAACTAGCGTCGGCAGCAGCTTTTCAGTTCTTAACACAGCCTAGAGTCTGTGTTTTCCGTAGTTTGACAACACCGACTAAAATTGAACTAAAGTGCAATCGCTCCGGTAGAGGTTATGTTTATCAACCGAGCCGTAATCAATCACAAATCATTTTCGCACACTTTTTGTCGCATTTCAAACGAAACTTTGCACAGAACCATGCACTTTGGCAAACCACTTTCACCAATCGGACAGGATCACATTGTTTTACATTTTCACCCAGGTCGTCCATATTTGATACTTTCGCAGTTACCCCTGCTTCGATTGCTAACCTTTCACAAACCAATATCACAACGCACAGCCTTTTAAACCCATAATTCTTACGTAATGCAGTGGTTTTACGGTACGATAAACCTACCCGGAGCTATTATTACCTTCAAAACGCTAATTGTTCACCGTTTTGATGAGCTTTGTTACATGTTTTGCCTTGACGATTTCGCGAAACAGCGCGTCGAAGATTACAAGCCTGACTATTTTCTACCAAAAAAAAAAATGAAAGCTAGCGGTGGCCTTGTTGCCAGCCGCTATTGCGAGAGGCAGCTGTCAAAGTTGAACTGTCACTGGTAACGCTGATGCGTTACGAAGCGTTAGCAAAATTGTACAAATTTGAATTATTTGGTGTGAGTTTTGCGCCAGTCGTTTTACTACTTTTTTGCGATTCTATAAAATTGGACTACAATAATATTAAAAATGGGGCGGCCCGGTGGTGTATTTGGCAACGGCGCTAGGTCCCAACACGACCGGACCCGGTTCAAATCCCATCCGGACCGTTCCCCCGTAGTTGAGCACTGACTATGCAACTATGTGTTATTTAATAGTCTAGTAAGCCATTTCGATGGCCGGCATGACCTAGTAGGTCGTTAAGCCAAAGAGAGAGAGAGAGAGAGAGAGAGAGAGAGAGAGAGAGAGAGAGAGAGAGAGAGAGAGAGAGAGAGAGATAAAGAATATTAAAAACTTCGTTTCATTATCATATAAGTACGCAATTCCAATAATTTGATACCCCAAATAATGCTCAGTACTGGATTGGAATTGTTGGCTCTGCTCGGTTCACAGTCTCGATGTGGCTCAAAGTAAGAAAAAAGAAGATTAAATCACACGTGTTGTTTTATTCATACTTTTGTTTTACGCATGTTGAGAAACGAGATATAGAAAAAAAAGCGCTCGAAAATCTTCAGGTTAGTGTTCCTAACTTAAGAAATACGAGGCGTACATGAAAGCAACAAAATTGTTGATATTTTGTATTTTTATGGTACGCAATCCAATAAAACGATATATTAACTTCTCCATCCACCCATTTTGCATCAGTATCAGCGGGATCAGCCTAGTCTCGTGGTATATTTCTTCTAGCATGATTATTGTTCTGTACAGATGTACGATGCACACCGGATCCTTCGGTACACTGTGAAAGACAGATATTCCGAATTGCACTAAATTAGTATGCATACACTTTTACTCATAATCGGACCATCATACGCACTTATGGTACTCGGTTATGAAGACGTCGAACATTGCCAGAATTTCAAGAAAACGTTTTTCGGTAATTAAATATTTGTTGCTCTTCATCAATGTCAACCAATTTGCAATATAGTTTTGCAATCTGATCTTTGTACTATCTGAACCTACAACGAAAAGAAAGGAAATATATGCTACCTTCAGCTTTTGGTTCATGATCCCAGTGAAGGATCAACCCCATACATACTGTTGAAAATATTTAAGATATGTATTTTTTTCGGTAATCCTTCCATGATAGTCAGCAAATCACCCTTCTTGATATCATTTACCGCACGGATCGCGACTGCTCCGTGATCCAATAATCTGTTGGTTTAAACAGCAATAGCGTAACGTTTCATTGCTTTACCTTTTCTAACGGTACATGTATACTTACATGCAGATGGCATTGAAATCATTGCGTTTAGTCTCCATCTCTGACTGAAATCGATACATTCCATAATATTGATTTTGCTTCATTGCATATGGCTTCGAAGTCAGTTTACAAATCTTTATCTTGAGTCGATCTGGAGAACCTGTTATGGATAGCATCTCTGCATAATCGGCTGTATCAAATGGCAGCTCGTAGCTAAAACAGCACATCCGATATTTCGTAAGCAACAACAGGCGTAGCAGGATGCTCTCCAGGAACAGTCGGCAACAATCGTCAGTTAAACCCGTCCAGCAGCACTTATAATCTTCCAGCAGCTGTTTTTCCTGCTGAAGGTAGTACATAATTTGTGACACCGTTTGCAGTAAAGTTTGAATCATTTCCTGATTCACTGGAAAAAAATTGCATGTAAGTCCTTGAAAGACTTGCAGATAATCCGCCGAATATGAATGATGCTCAAGCAAAACTTTCCAAAGATCATGTGGCGTCCGTGGTTTATCATCTGGTAGGTCCGCTCGTAGCGATAAATTTTGCTTCAGTATATTCAAAGCCTCCACTAGCATCCGTAGTGCTAGCACATTTCTCGTTAAGACAGAGTACTGCAACTGGTAGGACAGACATTCGTACTTGTGGTAACGGTTATCATTTTGCTGACATTCCACGCTACAATAATACACCGAGCAGCACTGCCCACAACTGTAGAACAAAGAAAGCGTATAGAATTGGTCACTGCCTCAAGTCTACTAAGGTTACCGATTCACTGTCTCTACTTACGGAATTGTGTACAATGTTTGCAACGAGCAATAGTTGCACTGTATATTCGAGTCCCGCACATAACCAACTACAGGCTTATCAATGAATATAACATCTCCTTTGTTAAAGTTACGTTTGGAAATGAGATTTCCGCCCTTGCTGCAAAACGAAAGTGATTTCAAAAGCTGAATTAAGCTAAGCTCCTTACGATGGTATAGCCAGGGAATATAGAGCACGAAATACTCACGATTCACATGACATAGTCCGACTATCCTTTGTCCCGAACAGATCCATTTCCCAGCACGTAACGTTCATTTCTGTGCCTTGTAGCCGAATGGGGTACCGTTAGTTATAGCAATGTCACATTTTCTCATTTCTTTATACTTACGAATTGGTCCCGTAATCGTATAGGCCTCATCTAGCAGCTTAATTATTATCTGCTGCACATCGTTCGCTGCAGGATCTGTCTCGATGGCATGAGCCGCCTCTAGCAAGCGTATGGCATCCCTCGCCTTACCGACTTGTTGTAGATTCTGCCCAAAGTTAGTTAAGTACAGTTTCATCTGCATCGGATCATCCACTTGATACACCTTCTTCTGGATTATTGGCAACCTTTTCGTTGCATTTTTGCTCAATTGTGCAAAGATGCTCAAGAAGACCCTGTTCACGTGGGGAAAAAACACGAATTTAGAGACACGATGGTTCACGAACTTACCAGAACCTACGACATGAATTGCTTCGATATAGATTTTGTTTCAATCATGCTGATTTCAGGCATCGTTTCTTCATCTCTAGGTTCTGTACCGAGCGTACAATCAGCGTCGGAAAAGGCCATTCTTGAACTGTGCACGATCACTCTTCCACGAATGAATTCCTATGAAAGACACGTTCCGTTCGTTCTACGAAAGGCGCACTATACATCCCTGTTTGACTTTTCATGTGCATGCCAAAGTCAAACCATCCTATCTCGACCGTATATTGTACGCTACTGTTCACGTTGTTCAATTTCCACTATACATTTTCTTAGCTCCCAGCTAAATAAATAACTACATTTAATTGATAATCAATCTTTGAATGTTTTTTTTCTCCGAAGATATTTTATTAAATATTAAAAATCGAAAATCGTTTTTGCTCCAAACATTGTGAATCCGGGTTTGAGCCAACGAGCAACCATAAACGTGATCCGTTTGTTGTCAAAAAGATTTTCAAATAAAAACCGCAGCCTTGGGATTTTTTTTTGTTTTGCTAGACTTAGTACTGTTTTTTGAAAAAGAATTATAAAAAAATCCCACATCTCCGATACCTAATCTTTATTGCATTTCTACTGTACGCTATAGGTTCTTCGATCAACTGCTAAAAAATGAGATACGTAAGTACGATCAAACAGCTCAGTAGAGTTTTTGATCTCCCATATCTGGCTATTCAGCTGCTGGGATTGGATGTTCGGCAACGGAGACAGTCAGTCTTGTGTACTGAACAACCACGAAGGTTTTAATTGCTGAAGGTTACCGTTTTCGCAAAGATGCAATAATGGTGGTGGGTGAGTACAAAAAATAAATGTTTTCTCTCTTTGGTATTGGCTTGTTTACGCAGCTGTAGGAACGAAGATATAAAGTGCGCCACGGGTACATCGTTGTTTATTGGCTCTCTGTAGTGATACAGAATTATTTTTAACAGCTAGAATGTCGTCGAGCATATGCTATCTAAGCACGCCATGCTGCCAGATTAAGCGTCGGCAATGTGCTGCACAATACGAGTGAATTGTTTGCTGAAACCGGACAGAATGCATCCGCCTGAATCTTAGTTGACGTTGGAAGCGCGTTGCACATCAATCGAGCTAGGCTGACTTTACGTATTTCGGTAAGTTGCGCCGCAGTGAAACTTCCTTCCTGTCCGCCCACTTCAAAAAAGTATCGATCGCTAGTACGTATCGCGAGGAATTGCTGCTTGAACAGACTGAAAAACGTTGGACCCATCAGCGATCCCGCTATCGGTTCTTCAAACGCAGCACCGACAAACAGATCCAGGTCGTCCACGGATGAGTAGTACAAGCGGAGCTTGTCAATGATTTTGGGGCAGGACAGCTTGAAGGTGGCGTTGTACGCTTCCCACGTTGCAAAGCGGCTTAAACCAAACCGCGAACGGTAGTCGTTGTAGCGAGCAAAGCCAAAGTCGCGCATTCGCTGTATGTCCAGGGCAAGTAAATCTTGACCCAGCGAGCTATTACCACGGTACATGAAGTTTTTCCATTCGATACTGAAGCTGCTATCCATCAGATTAGTGGATTGGGTAGTCAGGCCGGTGAAGAACGAGATGAACGAGCTCTCCAATGATGCTAGGTTTCCAGCCAAATCGCTTAACTGTCTCGACTGCACTGTGTCGTTGATGTAGAAGCTGTTTAACAGAAAGCGATCGATTAATATTTTCCGCCGGATGGCCTTCCAACGGCATACTTACTTAATGCTGCCTGGCAGCTGGGATTGCATGTACGGCACAAGGACTCCACCAAATTCTCCGAAAGATGATGGGTTTCTGATTGCACTGAAATCCGATGTGAAGCCCGTCCCTTCGAATATCAAACCGTTGCTGATCATATTTTCTCGTCCCAAGACACGTGGCAGGTACTGGTAGTACACGATGTACTGATATTGGGCAACGTTGATGCGTCTCGCCTCTTGAAATATGACTTCATCCGACCAGTTAGAATTGAGCAGCTTCAACTGATTTGCCAATCGGTTGTGCTCTCTCAGGAAGATCAGGTGAATTGTGGCCGACATTGGGGTCTGGTAACTTCGTCTGTCGGCCACTAGATAACACACATTAGACCAGCTGCATCCTGCTGGGTCTACTGTGGGCCATTCGACACCGTTCCGTCGTACGGATAGCAGTCTGCCACCGGACAATGCCCTCAGTCTTTTGCTTTGCGCTACAGTTGTACCGTAAAGAAACGATAAATCCAATTGACTACTTGCACTGTTTATCTGTTCAACAGGTTGCGATGGTTGGCTGGCCGATTTCGTGAGCAGCCTCACGTAATTCAAGCATCGAATGTTAAACCAAGAGTACAGTGCATCATCGCTTGGAATAGAAACCGGGTAGCATCTGTCTGGAGCATTCGGTACAACCTGCCCAGCGACACAACACTGCACAGGATCGTCTGAACCGGACGGTAAACTTAAATCGTTCCCAATCGCCTGCAGAAAGAATATGTTGAGCAGCGTGTTGTTAGGATCGGGAACTTCATCGATCGAAAATACGTTGAACGATATGGTTCGGGCGCTAACGTATTCACTGCCATTCGTCATAACCGGTGGACTGGAGATACCGTTCGCATAATTCGGTGGAAGCAAGCGAGCGTATGGTTCGCCTGCTTTGCCCCAACTTGGATTTAATCTACTGGAGCAAGAGGAATCAATCGAGCGATATTTCGATGTCGGACAGCTGGCTGTTCCGGCGGAAGTGGTACCTGTCGATGGCGCTTTTGTGGTAAACCATGCTACTACATGGCTTACAGCAAGCGACAAAACAATCACACTGACCAGAGTTTGCTGCATTCGGGGATGTTAAATTACTGTTACTGAATACAGAAATTATGGTTTCGTGGTTGTATAGGTTACCTTTATTTCCTGCATCTTGAGTGCGATAATCCGTCAGGCTAGTAGCACCTTGCTTTGCGGCGCTACCTGCAACACTGTACGAGCCAGATTGAAGATATTCGCTTTTTATACAAATAAACTCCGAAATCGTCACCGAACGTATGTCTACATCCTGTATGATTGAATGCAGATTTAAGCGGCAGTAGTCTGTGTAGGATTCTAAGGTTGTTTGGAAAAATATTGTAACAGCTGACTAAATTCTTCTTCTTTTTTTCACTGCATCGCGGCAGAAATCGCGATAACAGTTTTCACAGTATAGCTGGTTCAAGAACCTTTTTTTTTGCTGATTATGATGACGAATTCGTAACATAGGTTGTAATGAATTTCTAGAGATAAAACTCGAACGCATTCAAGACAGCGTGGACTTTATTCATCCAATTTGTGAAAATAAAAACTAAATGCATCTGCGATATTGTGGGACCTTGACTCGCCAATTTAAATTCAGGAATTCCTGAAGCGCGCGTAGTGTGTTCGATCTGGTTGCGTTCTTTGTCATAGGGCGCGCATTTTCACCGGGTTGCAAAAGCTCTGTAAAATGTCATTTAAATTTATAAACATCACTTGAAATGTGTTAACTATTCTACATAACTAATAAGTTACAATCTTCATTATTTATATTATTGAGCCCTAAGAATATATTATAAGCTCTATATTGTACATCTATTGTAACGCAAAATCATTCAAAACTGCCCTATATCTCTGAACGAGAATCTTCAACCCTTCAACTAGGTACCGTAACCATGCCCGAGGGCACTTTGCTTGCATTTTGTCATTCCTCGGATGAAAGTTCCAACTTGGCATTCATTTCTTGTTTTCGACGGTGGAAAAGGATATTAATTTTTCTCTCCACAGCGCGAAATCTGTCCGGTTTTGTCTGTGATCGAACGGGACTGTCTAAGTCCTGTTTCCATTTTGTGTAATTTGTGCAATCGTTTATCTATTCGTATACACACGTAATATAGAGTCAGTGTCTTTCCGATCGTCAACACAAAAGTGCAAAAAAAGTGTGCAGGTACGTGAAAAAGTATGCTGGAACCGTCTGGTTGCGACATTCGAAGAATAATCATTCCCAGATAACGGAACGCTAGAACAATCTGTGTGTACCACGACATAAAGAAACATGCCACTTAGGGATATCAGCATGAAGTGAAAGTGAAAATACTTCCAGCCAGTAGGCAGGAACATTTCAAGGATTTCAATGTTATTGAAAGTTCGTAGTGTGGGACAAGTGTGTCACATTCCAACTGTGGAGGTGGAATAAGATTATTACGATTTGGTAAATCGTTTATCACATTATACGGGATTTTTGACAAAACGACAGGATCAAAGTAACTTTTTCCGTAATGATAAAGCATCCAAGCTCTGTTTACCACTGAGGTGATAACGGATCCTGTGAAATGCAAAGCCAAACGTCTATTCCATATGATAGTTGCATTCGGTGACCCAGCTGCCAGTTGCATGTTTCCAACCAGTTTACTGATCCACTCACAATTTCAATCGATTGGCTTATAAGTTTCATACAGAGGTGGGGATGGTTTTTTTACTGCATCAAAGCCCCACCACAATTGGAAAACAATTCCGATACAGGTGATTATGAAAGTCTTGCCTGTCGCTGCTGGCCAACATGCGTGGCCAAAGGCATAATTAGTGCCTGCAGTTAGAATTTTCTCCATACATGCACTTACAGAAAGTAGGCCGGGTTTAGTGAAAGATCTGTGCAAAGCTTCAGAACAACCGAACTGTGGATAGAAGTACGAATGAGAACTATCTAATTTCGTAGCGAGACACCACTGTTGTAGGTGTGACACGTAGCAAATTATCCAACGTGTACGGTACGCACAGCTTTCGGAACAAGGTTTTTTTTGTGTGCAAAGATATCGGGACTATGTCTTGATAAGAGTCTGTTTACGTTATGACATGTCGAACAAGATCAATTTTTGAACCACTGGCGATGATATTTCGAACTGGAACATTAAATATGTGTAGTTATGCGGCATTTTCGTTTTCGAAGATTCATAGTCAAGCCATTGCCAATACTAATTACTTTTTATTACTTTTTTTTAGCTCTAGATCATCGCAGCGAATACAAAGAATGTTGGATTTGGTTATTGTTTAGCAATAAGAAGGATTTTATCCTGTTACTTCGTGTTAGTCTGGTGTGAGGAACTAAGTCTGGAAATCTACCCGGCAATATCCCGACTAGTGACCGGTGTTTTCCGGTTGTCGCAGCAGAATGGCGGAACAGTTTTCTGCTTCGGCCGCTTTTACGAACATGAACAACAATACGGACGGGTGGGGTGATGATTGGGGCGACTGGAATGAAAACGCCGGTACGGCGGTGGATACGAAGCCTAAAACAATTGGTAACGTGCAGGCAACACCGAACGCACCTCCCAATGCATACTTCCAACAGCAACAGCAGCAGCCCCAACAACATCTGCAAACACAATATCAACCACAGCAAATGAATCCGGTCGCAGCGGGAGCATCGTATGTGAGCAGTGGAGCAACCCGAATGGATCAACACAACCACAACTATTTGCCCAACTTTACGCAAGGCAACGGGGGGGGATACGAGCAGCAAATGATGGCACCTACTACGGCTAATCAATATTCTACCACGAATTATGCACCTCCTCAGCCGGCGTACGGACAGACAAATAATTTCTTCAACGCTCCTTCACATTCGGCCCCTTCATCACAACGGCCACCCTCGCATCCGCCAGCCTCGACTACGCCCCAGCTGGTGCCGACCTTCAGTCAGACCATTTCCGATAGCTTCGACACAACGGCCGGTAACAGCTGGAACTGGACCGTGCCGGAACCATCAAACCATACACAGCAAAGCGTTCCAAGTGTGCGATCGGAAGAAAATGTCACGCCAAAACAATTACCGCAACAACCTCCTGCGCAGCTACCGCCGCAGTACGAAGAGTTTCTCCAACCGGGCACCTTACCTCTAGCGAACGCTCAAATGCAACGCCTGAAGGCGGAAACACTTTCACCGCAGTGGTCAATCGAGAGTCAGGTGTCGTCTAGCGATCGCTCATTGGAAAGTGACCCTAGCGGTGACAATAGAGGCACATCCCAACCTGTCACAGGTATGCCCTCGGACGACGATTTGACCAGCGGTGCAAAAGGATCGTTTAATATTGGAAAAACATCAAGTGTGGAAAATTCCGAACGCCAACAAACGTCCCACGGTTCACCTTTCCTTGCGCCTACTGTAACACCCTCCCTGGGTGGTGTTCCGGATAAGCTAGATGAGGTTTTGGAATCACTAAGCATTAAACAGGAAGTCACCGAAAGTGCTGGTGGTCACACCAACCTCGAAAGTAATTACCGTGGCGAACAAACGTTTCCACCGCCTCCGCCCTCGATCGTCGGAACGGCGGCTGCAGGTCCGTTAGTGAATGAATCGTTATCACATGCCTCTAAATCATCTTCCACAACACCACCGCTACCACCTCCTCCGATCGATAATGCAACGGTGGCACCTTTGGCAGTTAGTGGAGGACCTCCACCACCATCCATGTCCGGCTCGCCAATGGTGAGTGGACCACCACCGAAAGCAATGCAAATTGCCGGTTCAAATCCATTCAAACGAACTGGACCACGGTCTCATACTGCCACGCCTGGGTTGGGCGTTGGACCTGCGGCTGCACCGATTGTACAGCCAGCATCCAATGCCGGCGGAACGTTCTTTTACCAACAACAAACACAACAGCCCGTATTACTGCAACCAGCCTCCGTAGAGGAAGCGCATGGGAATAACATCGAAACATTGACACCAGAAAATCAGGAAATTCTCGTCGAAACACGCAGCGATCAAACTGTGGAAAATCAGGAAATTGCTCCGAGTAACGATCGGAATCAGTATCTCCAAACGGGCCATCTGTCGGAGGATGGCTATGGTGCAGAAACACCATCTGCTGGTGTAAACTCTCGTGCTGCTCATCAAACGGTCGCTGGATCTGAGGTGGACGCTAATCATGGTGACGCTAACGATAGTCGTCTTCCTCCGCCGGGTTTGGCACGCTACGTGCCAGGCCAGAACGAACAGGCACCGGTACCATTTGTGCAATCGAGCGTAGGACAAAGCTTTCCGGAACCACCACCCGGACTGGACCGAATGGTACCCGGAATGGATCTACAGAACGTTTCGGATCTTTCGCTCGAGCGTCAAGCGGACGGTGAGGTGTCGGATAGTACGCCAGCACCAGTCATTATGCCAACGGTTTCAATGAGTGCAAGGAACGATCATCTACATCATCACCACAATCACCTCGGACACCATCATCACGAGCGACGAGTCGATATGAGCGATCGTAACCTTTATCGCGTTCCGGGTGAAGACGACACTCACAATCATCACAACCAGCAACGGGTAGTGCCGGGCGGAGGATTAGAAAATGAACGTCCCATGCCCGCATCCGTGTCCATGCCGAACGCTGTTTCCATACCGGGAGCATCAGGCACTGTGGGAGTAGTAAATACCGTGGCGACGCTTGACATGCCCGAAGAGCAGCGGGAGTTAGAGATGGATGGAGAAAATCCGGACGATCAACGGGAGGATTCATTGGTGGGAGGAAATGCCGTCCCGTTAATGTCTGCGGTCGGCGTCGGATCTAGTGCGGCCGGTGCTAGCGGTGTCCCTATTGCCCTGGAGACGGAATCAAACATTACCGCCGACACGTCACGCCTGGAACCGTCGAACACGTCAACGGCGGACGAAAGCGATAAGGGTGGGTTTTATGGAGCTGGCGGCAGCTCTAAAGGCACCGGTCGCCGAGAAGACGACAATCTTCGGCGATCGAACAAAAGCAAAAGCTCACGAGATCGGTACGATACAGAGGACAGCGATTACAGCGAACACGAGCGACGTCGGCGTGAGCGAGAAACGAGCGTTGGTGTTACGGGTGGCAGTAGTGCGGTGGCCGAATCCAGCACCCAACGCAACGAACGATCACGTCGCACAGGTGACCGTGATAAGGATAAACGCAAGGATAACGGCCGCGACCGGGATCGTGATAGAGATCGGGAACGCGACCGGGATCGTGATCGGGATCGCGATCGTGATTATGACTATCGCGATCGTGATCGTGAGCGAAACAGGTCAGTGCATTGATGAGAGCGGCTTAATTTGCTTAAATACATATTTACTTTCGATGGTTCTCTCTATAGATACGACCGCGAACGGGAACGGTATGGACGCAGTAGCAAGTATGACCGTGAAAGTCGCTACGAAACCGACGGGTCAAAGTACGAAACCGAACGATCGACCCGATACGACAAAGAGGACAAACGATACGGTGGTTCTACGCGCGACGATTACTACCGAAAGCGGGACGAACGAGCACCGGCGGACGATGTTCGTGGGGCTGCGGGACGTGACCGCGATCGGGATACACTTGAAAGACGGCA
>STHB01000010.1:16497729-16574736 GCA_018908115.1 Anopheles rivulorum
AAAGCTTGCTAGTAATACTACTGTGGCTTACCTCTCCAAACACTATGGCCAGATCCTTGGCGTAGAATATTTGTGTATTATTTCGAACGTCAAATTTGTGAAAACCCTCTCCAAGCAATTCCTGTGCACGTTGATAGGTTTGTTCTAGTGTGTGAGCCGTAAGCCAGTTGAGCGTATCGAGGATAACTGTGCAACGTGAGAATCGTGATAAAGGTAATAAAACTCGTCACAGGACATTGTGTTTTCTCCCTGGTATGCGTACCTTTGAGGTTTTGCATTTGCTCTACCGTTGAACATTCGTGACGCTGCTGTCTTATCTGCACGTACTCGGATAGAAACGTCATCGATCCCAGAGGAGACATCAGCGCGAATGCTGCGTAGTCGCCTCTCGTTCGAATACCTAACAATTGCTGAGAAACCTGCTGCAGCAGCACGTTGTTCTCACCCTCGTAGGTCACGTTCGCGTCGTTGTCTACCCTTAAATCAGCAAGTCCCGCCATGCGAAGGTATCCGTGACCGCCACAAGCTTCCCGGCAATCCTGAATACCATCGCGGGCAGCCCAGCTGCAGATGGGTTTGACGGCGGATGCAATGATATGTATCTCAAGCAACAGCTCACTTGCGATCGTTTCAGCCCTTAGCATACGGACTTGTGCATCGCTGGTCATGCTGGCAAACCATCGATTGAACATCTTCAATGCTACACAAGTGGCCAGATGGGGCAATAATCGGTGCTGTTGTGACTGGTATTCTAGAATCGGTATCTCCGGATCATCAACCGTTGGTCCAAATTGGCGCCTGACAGCCGAGTAGCGAATGCCGATCGTGAGCGCTTTAGCAAGTAGCGTCTGAGAAACGATGCAGATGTTAACCCGACCCAACACAAGTGGCCCCATTGATAAGGCGAATCGTTCCGTAGCGCTGCTGATCGCCGATTCAAACCTTCCCGTCACCTCGTTAACATCTCCGAATCGTGCTAGTAAATGTTCTCGCGGTATACGATAGTGCTGGAAAGTTACAAACCCATTGTCTACGCCATTTAGACCGGCCTTTTCGCCCAAATCGCCCACCAATAAACCGGGGAAAGGTTGCAACGTATAGCGGTCACGTATCGGCACCAAAAACGCGCTTACCCCGTGGCATTCTCCATCCGCTGTGTACAATTGTGCCCAGACGATCATGTGCGTGCAGCTTTTGGCTAAATTACCTGCCCAACATTTAGCGGCTTCGAAATCCGGCGTATCGAGAATAAACTCACGATGGACAGGATCGTACGTTGCCCGTGTTCGAATTGCCCGAGCGTTCGTTCCGTGTCCAACCTCGGTTAGCGCGAACGAACCAGTTATCTGTCCTGCCTCTGTCTGTTCAATCACCTGCGCTAAACGACCGTTGGGTTCGTCGAACATGCGTATAGCACCGGTGAAGAACAGATAGTTTACGGTTAGACGTACCAACAGCGACAAATCATATTCGGCAATGGTAGCGTAATAAACGGATGCAAGCTCCGGATATTTCGTAAAAGTGTCATGGTTGAAGAGACGTTCGCGTTGCAAATGTTGCAGCTGTACCATTGCTAAGCGGCGACGTTCATCGTTGGGAATATCTCGTACGGTGCGGCCCCGTATGAACGGTTCACTGGTGCGAAACAGCTTATAAAGTCGGTGTTGCAGTTCAAGTCCACGCCGATCAGTAAAGGAAAGGCGCATCCTACGCCAATCGATCGTAGCCACACTGCGGTACTCTTCCAATGGTCCGTGCTTTGGTAGTACACTAAAGAACCGTTTATCCTCTAACAGTTCTTCTACTGTCGTTGGTCTAAATATTTTTTTTTGGGCGAAAATTGTTGATGGAACATTTTTTACGCATTAAAAACATAACTAATAGTGGTTGGAAAATCTTACTAACCGATTTGCACCAAGCTCAGTCGACAGCATTTTTATTGGATAAAATGAGAATAGTACACGTATAGACACTTGTAAGTAAAGACACTGAAGTAAATGCTACTGGACGTCCCGGCAAGTATGAGCTTTAGTTAACAACTGTGATACAGTCGCTTTACGAAGGTAATGACGAAGCCACAGCTGTTGAATGCTACATGTCGGTCAAATGGATACGTTAAGGGAGAAACGAAAAGTTTCGTTTGCATACATTGTATTCTACATAATTTCAACCCAAATTTTCCGTACAGTTGTGAAACGAACCCATCATAGCTGAGACACTTTTTACTTTGTCACTATTTTTGAATCAAATTATCATTTATGTGTGTGCAACGGATATGAACTTGGGTGCAACCCTCGAATACATTTATTAAGTATTCAGATGATTGTTTCGATGATGGGTTCGATGGCACTGATACTGTGAGGTAGCGACAGTGTACCTTTCTTGTACAGTAATGTTTTGATGCAGTGGTGTTGTATAAAGCTCTTGATGGTGTTTCCGTGAGGTTCAGTTCTAATTATTTTTATGTAAAACATTGTTGAAACATTGTTTTGCATACTGAAGCTTCGGTGGGTTGCAGGGTTTTCGAGTTCAAATAATACAGTTGGAACCATTTCTAGATTATGTTCAAGTTGGATCTGGAATCATTCTGGAATAATTCTTTTCATAGCTTTCTCAAATCACACTTTAGCAGAATTTTCAGAATACTTCATTATTACTTTATTACTGAATTATAAATGAAATGTCTTTTATAGGCTCAATAGATTTTTTGCAATGTCAATTTTGATTGTATTTTAAATTAATGACTAAATTAAAGTTGAAGTTCATTACATAAATATGTTGTCTATTCTTTATTTTACTTTACCTTCATTCAGATGATCGCTACCGGGAAGGTGAGAAGCGCCGCGATCGCCACGATCGGCGCTACGATCCGGAAGATTATCGCGCGGGCAGCAGAAATGGAACCGAGCGCGATCGTACCCGGGACAGCCGTGAAAGGGACGAGCGAAAGGAGAAGGATCGCAAGTACATGAGCGCTGCCGGCGGTTATGGTATGGTAGCTACCGGAGCGACCGGTGCATACGGTCCATCAAGTGGGTACTACGATCCGTACAGCTACTATGCGCAACATCAGCAGTATTACGAACAGCTGCGACGTACGAATCCGCAAGCGTACGCCGAATGGTACCGTACGTATTACGCGCAAATGCAGGCGAGTCAGCTGCAGCGTGACCTACTAACTACGGATGGACGTGAGTCGGTTCATTCCGGGCGTAGCTCAGCAAACGATAAGGAACGGTAAGCGTCATGAACCATCATACTAAATGCGATTTGTTTGAGTGTGTGTGTGTGTGCGTGTGGGTGTGTTTGATTAATTTTGGTTTTATGTGGTAACGTGTGTTTCCTTGCCGGGGATGATCGTATCATAATCCTGCAAAATTTGGTTACGTGTTCAATAATTACGGGATGCTGGTAACATGGTAACCTATCATTACTTTTCAAACAAAAACTACATTTAAGATAGTTTCGATTCTATAGCTACATTAGGTGATATTAATGATAGGTTATCTACTTTCTAATTCAACTTCCTGCCGCCGTTGAAAAATTTGCAATTGCATATTATCAAGCGTGTTGTAATGCACTATCTATTTCTTGAATGGCGTCTGTGCGTACCATAATTTTAAGCATATTTTATGGATCTCAGCTTTATTATTTCTCTCGTCTCTATCGCAATACATACACCAACAGATGCATTTTGGCATATAATGGCGAATGGTTTAATTTTCGATATGCTCCATTTTAAATTCATCTAGCTCTTTTTCTAATGTTCCTTCCTGATCCCATGAAGTTGATTTCTACTTTTCCCATTTAACTTTAACTATTACACACCATTCTGTTTTAACCATTTTGGCCTTACTGTTTTTGCACTAACGATCATCATATATCGTTTCATACGTCCCGGAATTGTATATACATTCACCTTTGCACATTGCCAGGACGAATCGCATTTACTGCACTTTTCAGCCATGTGCCTTCAGTGCGTTTCACAATGGGAAGAGGTTCGCTTATGCAACGGAAAAGAAAAACGCAATCAAAAAGTTTATTTTCTCTGTGCAGGACTGCTTTTAGAGCTGACTTGACCTATTGCAGAGAATATTCACATTCAGATGCTTTTAGTTCAACGGTGTCAGTTAGTACTATTCATGCTTAAAATATAGCAAAGAACCACACCTGTGCTGGATGATGTTGGGGAAATTGGCAAAGATAACGCTACAGTGCAGTGCTGCTATTGCGCTCTATATTCATCTGCAGGTTCAATAGGACCACACCGTTTATGCATCCGCCCGGTGTGTACAATCCCGAGGAATACCATCGCCATGTGAATAATCAATCGTTACCGTCGGCGGCCACCACGACCGGTGCGGCCGGTCCGAGTTCGCTGCTCGACCAAAGCTATCTGACCGACGTGTCTGGCCAGCCGTCGTCACTGCCACCGATGTTCCACCATCATGCGCATGCATTCCAGCATCAAATGCAGCAGTCACTGCAACTACACCAGCGGGCAAACACATCGTTAGCAATGGACCGAACGTACCATAGCGAGGCGGGCGGATATTTTCAACCAAGGTGCTTTTCAACTTTATCATTTCATTCGTTTATTCGGTTTAGTGCACAATGTACGGTCATTTTTGTTATGTTNATTTACTGCACTTTTCAGCCATGTGCCTTCTGTGCGTTTCACAATGGGAAGAGGTTCGCTTATGCAACGCAAAAGAAAAACGCAATCAAAAAGTTTATTTTCTCTGTGCAGGACTGCTTTTAGAGCTGACTTGAGAACTGAAAGTTATTTTAGCGTCAACGTGCTAACTATTGCAGAGAATATTCACATTCAGATGCTTTTAGTTCAACGGTGTCAGTTAGTACTATTCGTGCTTAAAATATAGCAAAGAACCACACCTGTGCTGGATAATGTTGGGGTAATTGGCAAAGATAACGCTACAGTGCAGTGGTGCTATTGCGCTCTATATTCATCTGCAGGTTCAATAGGACCACACCGTTTATGCATCCGCCCGGTGTGTACAATCCCGAGGAATACCATCGCCATGTGAATAATCAATCGTTACCGTCGGCGGCCACCACGACCGGTGCGGCCGGTCCGAGTTCGCTGCTCGACCAAAGCTATCTGACCGACGTGTCTGGCCAGCCGTCGTCACTGCCACCGATGTTCCACCATCATGCGCATGCATTCCAGCATCAAATGCAGCAGTCACTGCAACTACACCAGCGGGCAAACACATCGTTAGCAATGGACCGAACGTACCATAGCGAGGCGGGCGGATATTTTCAACCAAGGTGCTTTTCAACTTTATCATTTCATTCGTTTATTCGGTTTAGTGCACAATGTACGGTCATTTTTGTTATGTTAGGATTTTGTTTGTTGGGGAAAAAAGCGCTATCTACCCGTTTCATTCATTCATGCTTTTCGTGGTATTGTTTCCGTAGTTTTGTATGCACACATTCATATGATTATTTACCATATTATATACATTGATAAAATGCCATAGTGGTCGTTTTTATTTGGTTGTGATATTGTTTTGGCAAGATTTTATTGTAGCGCATGAAGTTATGATTGCTTGTTATTTATTTTTTTACTTAATAACTATCTTTTAACTGAGGCCCCGTCAAGAACCCCTGCTGTAAAGGTGCTGTAAAAGTAAGGATTTGCATGTTAAGCTTTCGTATGGTAGATAACTGTTGTGAAAGTCCTTTATGATATATTGCTACATGGTTCCTTACGAGAAACTATTGATCCATCGATCACAGGGAATGATCGTTCAGTTGTATAATCTTTTACATTCAGATCGTGCTTTAATTGATGGCATATTGTTTATTAATTTGTTTACGCTCTTCTAATGAATCTCTCAGAATCGATCAAATTGATGCGTCTGCTATTAAACCCGATACCGGTACCGAACTTGCGATGATGGAACCAGAACGCTTGACACCCCGAAAGTTCCCGGAAATTCATCCGATCGTAAGCGTGTCCGCCGGTTTGCTCATTTCGACCAAAAATCGTTTGACCATGAACGGAATGGCAGATACGGTTAAAATATACAGTTTAGGTAAGTTGAAACTTCAATCAAAAGGGAATACGTGAACTGGTTTAGAAATATGCTGTTTTGTTTTACAGGATACAACGATGCTAGCAGAAAACTGTTTCAAACTTACCCGGGACCACTGGTTAAGGGTGTGACACATAAAAAGTCCGTCATTGAATTCTGCGAGGAACAGTTGCGTCAAGGACCTCCTTACAGTGGTGCATTGGCATTAATCAAGTCACGTGGCAATTCCATCAACAGCCTTCATTCATCTTCACTTGCTGCTGGCGTTAACCGTAGCTCCTTTGCACTGCTGTGGAATTATATAATTCTATTACTAAGACAAAATGGCGTAAGTGCTTTCATGCGCACATAATTACAATTCCTTATCTAATGATTCTATTTCATTTCGATCTAAAGACATTCGTTGGTACAGATATTTCGGAACTGTTGATGCGTAATAAGGAGGAATATCCGTTCGAGTCGGTTCAGGCTAGTGTAGCACGTTCTGCTAATATTAGCGGACGCAATTCGTCCCTATCGCAGGCAGCTGCAGAACGGGAAGCGGATGCCCGGCAGGAAGGCGGCAGTGAGGAAGCAGAGGATGTCCCGTTGGATGGTGAAGGTGCACATGAGGCGTTGAAAGATTCGCTAGCCGAGGTCGCACCAAAACCACTGTCTGAGCTAGAGATCACGGACAAGTTCCGTAGCTATCTACTTTATGGAAATATAAGTGAAGCCCTCGAATGGGCTACAGAGCATAATCTCTGGGGACACGCCCTTTTCCTCGCTTCGAAGGTAGACTCGCGGCAGCATGCAAACGTGATGATGAAGTTTGCCAATAAGCTGACGTTAAACGATCCGCTGCAAACGTTGTACCAACTGTTGAGTGGAAGAACACCAGCGTCTGTTACGGTACGTGCATAGGAACATTCAGCGTTCGAGGTAGAGCATTAAGTTTATTGTTTTTGTATTACGTTTCATTGTAGAGTGTTTTGGATGAAAAGTGGGGCGACTGGCGGCCTCATCTGGCGATGCTAATGTCGAACAGTTCCGCCAAGCCGGAACTGATCAAGAAATCGATTACTACGCTTGGCGATACGCTGCTGCATCGGGGCGATCTGTATGCAGCACACTTTTGCTACCTCTTGTCCGACGTGGCCTTCGGTCGATTTGCTGACATTAGGCAGGATGTGAGCGTTGGTAACAATGGTACCGTCCGGTTGGTGTTACTGGGTGCTGCACACCACAACCGTAGCTTCCGCGAGGTGTCTACCAACGAGTCGATTATGATGACTGAAATCTACGAGTACGCACGATCGCTGAACGAAGATCGCTATTCCATTGCGGAACTACAAGTAAGCTTGATAATTCTGAACGGATGAACACGTGTTGTATGGATATAATGAAATGCATCCCTTTATTTTTTAGCGTTACAAATATCTGCTAGCTTGTCGTATGCTTGACCAGGGTATGCAGTTAAAATGTTTGCTCTACATGGAACAAATAGCGGACCAAATACAGTACGATCCTTACAGTTTTGATACTGATTTTGTGCGAAAGGTAAGATTAGTGTTTTTTTTCTCAAGATCAAGAGAGATAGTGGGTGTAACCTTTGGATTTTAAGAACTGAAATGGGTTTGGAAAACACTGAAATGATACGTTTGTTTTTGTTTTCAAACTTGTGTAATGGCAAAAATAGGTATACACGCTTGGTGATCGATTGAAGTATTACGATCCGGTTATGGAAAAGGCGCTGGATGAATCGGTAAATAATACGGGACGAGGAAATATTTATGCGAACGTTGAAGATCCGCAATGGTTGAAACGGTTGAACGAAATACTCCTCAACAGTGTAAGGAATCATTGAAATGGCGCTGAATGGCATAAGAAACATATAACATAATTCTAATTTTGTACTTTGCAGTCGTCGATTGGTGCCTCACATTACAATAACGTTAGCGATGGTCAAGCGACGTATGATTACAACAGCTACGGATATGGTGCGGAACAAGCACAGGGTGCCGGAACGGTAGATCAAGAGCGGCAGCATTCCGTTTCGGAAGCCCCGAACACGTCGGAATCGAACGACATTAACAAACAGTTTAACGAAATTAGCCAGCAGCTAGGTCAGCTGAATTTGCAATACAGCGATCAGCAGCAAACCGAAGGACAACATAACCCAACGGCGCAGTCAAATGCCGCTCCGTACGAGTTGAATCCTGCAGTACCGAATTATGATCAGGGTTACGAATCAATTAATCAACAATCTCTGATCGATCCAACGGTCGACGATGTGATGAGTAAAGCGAGGATGCACCAAATAATGCATGTCCAGCAGCAGCAGCAGCAGCAGCAGCAGCAACAGCAATATAATCAGTATAATAGCTATGATGAGCAGCAACAGCAGGAACAACAGCATCAGCAGCATCAGCAGCTAGGCGGCACTAGCTTTTTTACACCAGCTCCAGCAAACAATGAAACAATGGGATCCGCAATGACGGCGCCATACGATGCAGGCTACTGGGGTGCCGCTGGTAACAGTGAGGTGAATAACTTTTGATATCCTTTTATAGGACTTAGTGAATCGTTCGATTAGTCGGATAATGTTGTAAGTTTATAGTGGTTATGATTTGATTTTTTTTTAAAACTGTGTTTTGATTTAATACAAGTTCCGCTTGGTAATGTGACGGATAGTTTTGTTTGTTTATTATAGTTGCCATTGTGCGGGCAAATTATAATACTTTCGTTACGGTGATTTCTAGCCTCGTTGGCTTGCTCTTAGCGTCAACCCTTTGTTGTGAGTTTGTGCTATGTACATTTTGCTTTGCTGTTCAAAGTTTTGGTTTTGTACGATATTATTTTCTACGCACACACGGATACACACAACTGTGTAAACGCTTACTTCCTCCCTACAACACGGAATGCAGCTACGATCACAGGAACAGGCGTGGCAACAGCATCATCATCATCCTCATCAGCATCATTTCGCGCAACAGGATGAGGAGGAGGAACACGATCTAGACGAGGAGGATGAAGAACAGAAGGATTACGATCGAAGTTCATTGTCGCCTTCTCCCGCGATCGATGCAATACAGGAAGAAATCGTTGAGCGCGATTGTAGTACAGCATTCGATTATCACCGTACAACACAACTGCAGCGGGATGCGTGCGTAAGTAGTTTTATAACCGATGGCATTGACAATGGGTCCAGAGACAGTGCCACTAGCTCACCACTGTCGGAAACGTTTCGTGGCAATTATTGTGCTAACAAGTGTGACGTGAAGCATGATGCGCAAAAACTTCAGCAACAGCGCCACCAGCAGCAACAACATCACCGTCGACGACAAACGACGGTTCAAGCAATCGCACGGCCACACACAACACACAAGCATCATGCGGGGCCGGTAAAGCGTGTACAGTTTGATGTTTTAAAATCTGGCCTGCCGGTGCAAGAACAGATCCCGAACCAGCTAGTGGTGCGTAAGGTTCGAAAGAAACGCCGTAAGGTTTCGATCACCGGCACTGGACATAGTACTGCCATGTTGCCTGCTACTGGGCTAATGGGCGGAACCGAGCGGCGTGGTACTTCGATGAAACTATCCAAAGCTTATCTCTATTCGGCGCGCAGTCGGCGTGAGGGTTTCCTAGCGAATCGGGACGTAGTTTACAACGGTACCTATCCGATCGATATGCCTTTCTGTAGCCGCTTTAAGGATTACAATTATAGCGGCGAAAGCACCGATACGGTCGACAGCAACGATGACGACGCTCGTGATGGGAAACCCGTCATTGATGAAGGAATTCGGGATTATTTCGAGGGCATAGATTTCGCCAGTTTGCGACGGCGACGGTGTGCCGTTCCCAACCGTAGCGAGCGTTCCGTGTTAACCTATGCAATTGATGAACCGTTGTAGCACGGATCTGGTTAGAGTGTTTAGACTCGTCAAGCATAAAACCACACTGTGTAGGACTTAACGTTTCGTTGGCTTCTATTCGGCAGTACACAGCGAGCTTATGCTGCTTGCCATGCGCTAGATAAAAGTAGCAAAACGTTTAGCAAGGTTGCAAAGCATATTAAAGAACCGTATCTAGCTGGTGCTTTGTTTTGGTAACAAATGTTAGGATGTTTTGCATAAATTGAAACTGATTCGGGGTTTGAAAAATAACCATTGTTTATTAATTATCTTTCATTTAAGCTTCTATATGCTTTTTCTTTTCTCATAACTCCTTTTGCCGTGCGTTTGTTTTTTTTTTCTACTCCCATTTAATATATTTGTGAATATTTATTTGTAACGTAATAGATTTTGTTATTCCGCAAGGTTGTAGACATTCGGCAAGACGTTTACTCTACTGACTCTTTTTGAATATTCTTCCACGTCAATCCACCGGTAGGCACCGAAACCGACGATCTCAATGCCAAATTCGGTCTCGAAGCGGTCCGGATTCGGCGATGATACCGATGATGAACGAACGGGCGGCCAAGGAGGTGCAGCACAGGGAACGATGGCCGGAAAATCGGCCCCCGGCGGTAAACCACAGCAACCACCGAATGCAACTGCTCAACAGAAGAAAGCTCCCGCTGCCAAGGATGGAAAACCGGTCGCTGGATCCGCCGGTGCACAAGGGTATGGATGGGAATGGTTTTTCAATGCACGAACCGGTCACTTGGTAACATTTTGATGTTTTTTTTTTGCAGATCTGGATGGTTCGGAGGTATATGGAACAAGTTTTCGCTGAAACCGAAAAACCAGATGATACTGCCCGATGATAAAAATCCAAAGGTAATTTGGTGCCTCTTCTGGGTTGTACTTGTATGAGATGTTTTAACGCGTTGTTTCTTACGCACTTGTCGTACAGATTGTTTGGGATGAAGTAACGAAACGTTGGGTAAATACGGATGAAGCTGAGGCCGAAGCGGAAGCATACAAACCACCGCCTAAGATGTCCGATCTCGTCCCTGCTGCGCCGGGCGGTCCTTCACAAATGAGTCCACCGGGTGCTACTGCGGGACTGTCTGTACCGCTTGCGCCATTGCAAGATTCTGGTTCCGCTTATCAGCAACCAGTGCCCACTGTGATGGGCGGAAATGGTGGCATGGACATCCGGCCTTCGCAACCGATCGGTGGTGTTAATGTTGCCGGTGCAATGCAACCGAATGCTGCTGGTCCGGTAGGCGAACCAACGAAAGTTCCCACACTGCAGTCAAACATGTACAAAATGCAACGCAACCGAAGTATGTGCTCTCGCTCTCTACCTTTACCAACCGATACTACCTTTCGGAAGACATTAAAAGGTTTTGTTTTCCAATTCTCATTTCCACAGCCCTGAAGCGATCCTACGTTGATGTGTTCAATCCATCCGGTGCGGCCCCGAGCAAACCTACGGAACCTGTACTAGCACCGACTGTTCCGACGCTGCCTAACGCTCCGGGTGGGTTTTTTGTCCCTGGAGGAGCTCCCAACACGGGTGGAGCTGAACAGCAACCGGATAATGCACCGGAGGTAATGTGTAATTGGTTTTCATTATCTATCTTTCCACATTTCTCACCTTCACCTTCACCTTTCCAGGGAATGCCACAGTTTTACAACCCCAATCAATTTGCTGGCGGACCAGTAGGTTATCAGCAGTAGTAACACGAACTGCTTACAAAACCTCTCAGCCGATGAACTCAGGATGATGAAGCCGGCCCCGACAAGATTGGGGCACTTCTGACAGAACGGTCAAAATACTGTTCCGTTTATTTTTTTCGTTCGCTGAAGAACTTGTTGCTTCGCATCGCATGGACACCGAGGTTTGCTAACACAAAAGTATCAACCACATTCAAACACAAGTTAAAGTTCTGTAGTGTGCATCCCCGTTTTACCTGCGTTTATATGTATTTTCAATGTTTTGTGTTATCGTCACCTTCTCGTGGCTTCCGATTCGTATAGCACATTATTATGTTGTTTTTTTTGTTCGTTTTGTTTTGCTACTTTAAGTTGATGGCAATATTGAGACGCAAAGACGCAATGAACGCGAACGACGTAAAACAATACCTAATTCGGTCGATTTGCAATGAAACGTTCACACTTCTTTGGTCAGCCGCAGTCGAGTGTGAAAAGGCACGATTGGGCAACTAGAAGCGCAATTTTCGAATATGGAAGCAGGATGAAATATTATGTGCAACGAAAACCAACCTCGGCAGAAAACGATACGTTCTGATGGATGGTTCTTGCGAAACTTTGGTTCGGTGAGTTCCTTCCTGCGCATTGGTGGTTTGTTGTGATGCGACGATTTTCTTTTAAGTTAGGGAACCCCACCCCGGAAGCGTTCGATTTCCGTTGGTATTGTAATCTATTGGTTTGTTAAAGTGTTAAATTGTTTTATATGACGTTATATGTTGCTCTTCGTTCCATGTAATCAAATAGACAGCAAACAATACATTTAGGCTAAGAGCCGGCTACGCAGTGGAACACTGGATGACATTCTTAGTGAGAATTATGTTCAATGGTTTCTCTTTTAATTTGTTGACGGGTAGAAAGGAAAAGTTTAGAATAATTATTATCAAAATATCCCTTTGTTACATAAGTTGAAAATTTGTGTATGTTTTATGTCAAGCATCATCAAAATAGCAATGTTTTGCCCACGGCATGTGGATGGATGGATGGATTGATGGTGCCAGGGTTGGGAGGTAAAACGGAGCACACAGTCCGGCAATAAAGAAGGGAAAGTATCTATCGTAGTGAGTCCTTGTGATATGGTATATCGTTTATTGGGTTTGCTTTTACTTTTACGTTTGCCTGAATCGATCCCTCGTTATTTCGTTACCTGTTTATATATTTTTTTTAACATCTTTTGCTTCATTGATTGTATCTCAACTATTATCCTAAGTGTACGACGAAAAGACACACAAGCACTCCGATACTCGGCGGGCAAGTTTATTAGCAAACAAACAAACAAAAAACAAGGTTAAACGAACCGAACAGAACTGCAGGAGGAGAAAGCGCATAGGAAAAGGGATATTATAAAATGTATAATGTATTTAGCCCAATTGTCGACAGAATAAATTACACTATAAAATATTACAATTAATGGATAGCATGTTGTACCGTGTTAAGCCACACATCTGACGGTTGCTCAGGGAATGTTCCCGTGAAAGATTCTGTTGGAGAACCCAACGATCGTTTGCTTCTGCAGCGTGTTCAGCTTAAGTATGCCATCCATATCCTGCATCAGTTTGTTCGTCTTGCGCTGTACGGCTGCCACCGTCATGGCCACCTCGCGGACCTGATTCCCATCGACCAGTGTCCCGATACGATCGAGCTGCTGTTCAATGGCACAAAGTCGCTCATGCTGGTTCCCGATGGTGGCGAACGTTTCTTTCGATATTGCACTCGGTGGTAGAAATATGATCGTTTCACGCAATTGTTCGCCCAGTGTTTCAACTTTGTGCTCGAGTCGTTGCAGTTGGTCGTTCATCTCACCGGGTGCGGCAGAAACTTTGTTCAAGCCGTGCAGTATGCCATGCTCCAGCAGTGCCAAACGTTCGAGCGAATCTTTGTAGTTGGTGATCGTTCGACCGTATTGTTCAACATCCGATTCGATGTCCTTCAGAATGTTGTGGCGCGTTCGCTGCAGTTCTTCAACCGCGGTTACGGTGACTAGCTCATCGGCAAGCTGCATCGATTCAGCGACCAGTTGCTGTATTTCTTCATCACAATCCTCCATTTCCAGCGCCATAGTATCGATAATTTGCTCTTGAATGTTTTAAAATCGGAACTTGAATAACTTCCACCCGGAGGAATGTTGTTTACGTTATTTTAATTTTGACAACCAAATCAAATTCACCTCATGACAGTGGAAAAGTATGTGGTGAGAATGTTTTCTGGCAACACTGTCTAGTGGTGTCGGAAAGCACACCGTCAAAATACAGCATGTTCAATTGATTTGCGGTAAACAAAGGTTTACACTGTTTAAGTTTTGTACACGCTTCAAAGTAGATTGTGAAGATGAATATTATCCCCGTTGTGCGATTGGCTTCCGATCGGGTAAACATTCCACTAATCACTGATGGTGGCGAAAACCAACGCCTATTTACACCCGGCGAAGTCGTCACGACACAGCAAGGATTTATGCGGTAATGAAGGAGTGAATGCCGGTATCACCAAGGGTGCCAACAACTAACTGATATGGTTTTTTTTCCAGTGGCCACGGAACGTACATGGAGGATGATGCGTTAAAATCTTCGGTTGCGGGTGTGATGGTACAGGTAAACAAACTGATCACGGTAAAAGCCCTCAAGGGTCGATACGTTGGTGAAATCGGCGACGTAGTGGTAGCTCGCGTAACCGAGGTGCAAGAGAAACGCTGGAAGGTAGATACGAACTCCCGGTTGGATTCGATTCTGTATCTGTCCTCGGTCAATCTACCGGGTGGCGAATTACGCCGACGTGGCGTCGAGGACGAGATGCAAATGCGTAAATATCTCCAGGAGGGCGATTTAATTTCGGCCGAAGTGCAGAATGTCCACTCGGATGGTGTGCTATCGTTGCACACGCGAAGCTTGAAGTACGGTAAACTATCGCAGGGCATTCTTGTGAAGGTGTTCCCTTCGCTTATTCAACGCCGCAAAACGCACTTCCACAACTTGCCCTGTGGTGCCTCGATCATTCTGGGAAACAATGGATTCATCTGGATATCACCAATTATGAACAGTGAAGGAGAAGGTAAGTAGTACTTCATGCCTGGTTGATGGATGCTTGTCGCGTTATTATATCCCCCATTTGTTTTCTAAAAGGTGGCGGTTTCACGCAAAATCTTGATGATGTAGTGACGAAAGAGGATCGCAAAACGATTGCTCGGTTAAGGAATTGCATTCTCGCATTGGCACACTGCAAGATGATGCTTCACGACACTAGCATACTGTACGCGTATGAAGAGTCCTGCAAGTACGAAACTTCTGAACTGCTTCATCCGGAGTGTATGGCCGATGTTGCGTTTCTGACGCAGCACCGTTTGCGAGTATTAGAAGTTTAAAAACAATTAATNGGTTTCACGCAAAATCTTGATGATGTAGTGACGAAAGAGGATCGCAAAACGATTGCTCGGTTAAGGAATTGCATTCTCGCATTGGCACACTGCAAGATGATGCTTCACGACACTAGCATACTGTACGCGTATGAAGAGTCCTGCAAGTACGAAACTTCTGAACTGCTTCATCCGGAGTGTATGGCCGATGTTGCGTTTCTGACGCAGCACCGTTTGCGAGTATTAGAAGTTTAAAAACAATTAATAAAAGCCATTCACTGTACAAAACATGCATTTCTGTGCGTAAATAGTTTATTTTTTAAAAAGAAAAATCATACTTTTCTTAAAATTATAAATTTTACAAAAATTGTTTCACAAAATGTCAACAAAGTGTGCCACAAGGCCGTTCAATGTGCAGCGTGTGTTTACGAATGCGCACAAAAGCGAAAAAGGAAAAACAAAAAGCAGGAAAGCAACAGCAACAAACAATGCGACAGTGGCTATCTCGCTCGCACTGATAATCGTAAACTGATACCGCTTCGCACGTCAGGCAGGCGCAGGTTTGCATTCGATTTGAACTAAAAATTTTCACCCACAAATTGTCATCTCGGTACAAAAGTACACCGCGGGGCTCGTTCGTGTCCTTATAGACGATCCCTTTAATTTTTGGCTTGCTCAGTTACCTTCTCCTCGTACAACATGGAGGGCATTCTGGTGTTTGATCAAACGAACGATTTAATTTACCACAACTTCAACGAGGCGATGCGAGAAAAAATGTCCAAGCAGGCGTACGAGCTGGGTTTGCTCGACGAGGAGTCGGCGGTACAGTAAACAAAGTGAAGCTAAGAAGGTGCGATTATTATTATTAAACGTGTTTATCCTTTTTTTTTTGCAGTGTCCAACACAGCAGCTTAATTCGAATGTCCTGATACAAATCTTCAGTCCGCTTCTGGCATCGCAACGAATAATGATGTGCCAGTTCGACAATGCGTACACCTCGATCCAGATGGACAATAACCTGAACGTCGTGTTCGAAGAGGTAAGTTGCTCAGGAAGCCCTACAAGTGCTTAGCGCGGTAAGACGGTTGCCTTGAGACAAAGGCAAGGTTCTTTCGGCAAAACGTTTTTCAGTCACTTGCAAAGTTTTTATTCCACACAATTTCGGGAGCATTCCATTATTCTTTTTAAATTACTCTTCGCAGTTTTTAGGATACATTTTTCTGGAGATCAGCACAAAAGAGATTGAACTGGTAAAGCGTGAGTTAGGGGCATTTATTGCATTCACCAAATATATCTGTGGGCCAAACATTTTCTCGTAAGTACCCCAAATGAGTTCCGTGCATGCACATGCAAATCATATCGCTCTGTCACTGTCTTCTTTCTAGCATCAAAAGCGATACGGGAAAGGTGGACCATCTTACCGATCTGATTCTCACCTATCGCGAACTGTACGCCACAAACCAGGGCGTACTGATGGAAGCAATCGAACAGTTGCTGGTAAATGTGGATGTAAAGAACACGGTTGTCACAGCCCTGCAGGCTGTTACCGATCGGCTTAAGCAGGATCCACACTCCCAACGTTCACATTCGCTGCTGTTTGTCGGGAGCAAATTTCTCGCACGATACAGCACCAGACAGGCGCAGGAACTTGCCGCCGTTGATATGTTTTTCCTGAATCTGCTCTGCCAGATGCACACCCGTCGCCGGCAGCGTTCGCGGATTGTGTCGCAGATTGTGTTCCTGCAGGGTAGTGTCCACCAGTCGTACGCGGGCTGTGTACCGCACATCGTCCACGTGGTGCACCTGTTCGAACACGTGTCGCTCGTGCTGGTAATCGAGCATGCTCATACGGCACTCGCAAGCCACCTGTACGATGTGTACTTCGCCCTGCACAAGCTGCAAAATCTGCAGATGCAGTTCGATCTGGACAATTTGCGCGGCGCGTTCGACGCGCTCGACACGTACGCAAAGCACACGCAGGACGCACTGAAGAAGGTGAAATCGAACAATGCCGAGGTGGAGGAAAGCATTCGCTCGTTCGGGGTGAAGTGGGAAACGTTGCGCAAAAAGTACACGGACTATTTCAAAACCACCGACAATGCGCTGATCGTGAAGATTGAATCGAACATGCCGATGTTTGTCGAATCGGTGAAGGAACTGTTTCGGTTGCTGTGTGCGAGCTGTGCGACGCTGGAGCATGGTTTGCAGCGCGTGACCGACATTGCCGATGTGGCCGAAGCCAGCTTGAACGAGGTGTTTGTGTTTCTGCACGCGAAATCGCAGAAAAATTTCACCATGGGATCATATCCTTTTGCAAATGTTTTATCACGAACGTTGATTGGATTGTATTGTAGATTTGTTTTTTCTTCCTTAACTCGATTTGCTTTCTTTGACTAGTACGTATATGGAAGAGTTTCCGGGCATGGTACACTTCATGCACATAGATCGTTACAATGGTAGAATCGTTGCACCATCGTTAGACGATCATGATCCGACGGATATCCTTAAAGATAGGGTAAGCAATTGAGCAGCTTTATTTGCACACCGAACTTTACTCTGCAAATTAGATTCCATTTATAAGCGTTTATTTCAATCCTTTGCTTTATATTTATGTCGATTTCGATTCGTTTTATTTTGATTGCGATCGCCAAAAATAGAAATGTTTGATTGCGCTCTGTTTATATAAATATTACCTACTTCTCACCCTCCACCCCCGTTTCCCTCTTTCCTCGTGCAGATATGGTCGATGGTCGATTTTTCGCGCAACTATCTCGACAAAGGTTACATGTCAATGATCTGGAAGGATGTAACGTTCAGCTACGCGTACTTCCTCTGGTTCGAGGACGAACACGGTGCGACCTTGAAGCCGAACGAACCACCAAATCATGGAGCCGTATTGCCCGCCACGAAACCGTCACTGATAGCCGGCATCTTGGCGGGTGACTATTATCAGTAAGTGCTTTTGCCTAGCTGCCTAACAGCCTAAACGGGGGGAGGTCATCGGGTGCTGACCGAAACTGACGCACGATTGTTCATTGTAGGCGTCTTATCGAGTCCTGCTTTCCACGGACACCGTCGAGCAAGGTCCGATGCTACGAACTCTTTCTCGTGCACCTTGGGCTCGTTACGTCAACGATCGTGCTGGAACACTGTCGCCGACTGGCCGTCACCATCACGGATCTGACCGGTTGCATCGGCAATCCGATCGATCTGCTGTAAAAACAACTGTTCGAACCACCCTCGTTTTGGTAAACCAGCTGAACCTTTGTCTGGCCTTATTTGTTTCCATTTTTCTTGGTAAGTTAACGTTTTCAAACTCAGTTATTTTTTCTGGACCATAAGGCCTGCGCACACTGTTTTCTCCACTACTGTAAATGCACTTGGCGTTACGTGGCCGCTGCTACTCTACAGCGACATTACCGATTCATTCCATTACCATACGCGACATGGAAGATTGTGTTCGCCGGAGAACGTTCTTGCCGCAGCGGGTTTGGTTGCCGGCGAAACAAGACCATTCCACAGTTCTGGTGACCATAAGTAATGTTTATTTATTAGAAAATGTGCCGCCTAGCGGTCATGCATACATACTACCTATCAGTACTAACCACCTTACCACCTTACACGACACGGACCACCATCATCATCACCACCACCAACCATTTCATCCAATTGATTGTTTGTCCCACACGTCGTCGTTCGTCAACATGCGTCTGTTCGCGGTGCATAATGCACTGTGGCCGTTGCACGATCGGACATTCATTCGGGCATCTATAGTACCTTAGGTACTATTTTCATTCTGAAAGCTCCACCGAAACTGTACGAGGTACACGATTTCTTGCAGTTTTATCTTCCAATTTTCATTCCCAACGGTTCCTTAGGAGTAAGTGACGGTTGTTTGCGAATTTGCATTAGGAAAGCAATACACTATCCCGTAGCATAGGATATTGGATACGAAATATTGTAATTATGTGCGTTCTATTAATCCATATCACACGCCAAAGTGATGACAAGTAAACGTTATAGAAGTAGAAAGTAATATTATACAACTTTAATGAATCATTGTAATCTATAAAGAAGAGTCATTTATTTTATTTTGTTGAGTAGAATCATTTATGTGAATCTTTTGAGTTGATTTTCGTGAATATTGTATATGAACCTTTGGAGAATATTATTGAGGACATGAAGAGTTAATTATATGTATCTTTTGAGTAGTCATTTATGTGAATCTTTTGAATAAAATCATTTAAGATGAGTCATTTGTATGAATCTTTTGAGTAGAGAATCTTATGTTTATCCTTTGAGTGGAGTCGGTTTTTATATGAATCTTTCTATATGAAAGAATCATTCTTATGAATCTTATGAGAAGAATTTTTAAACGATTCTTTAAGTCTTTCTGTCTATACAAATTGAACACGACTTGCAAAACATTAAAAATCTCGATTTTTAGTGCGATTTAGATATTTACAATTGAGATCTTCTCTAGGTCTCTAGGTAATCTTGATACTTCAGAAATTCTTCCAAGAGATTCTTGAATCTCTAGAGATCATTGAACATTTAGAGTTTGTTGAATCTTGAGATAATCTTTACCTTGGGTCTTGAGATTTCATGATCTTCAAACGTTCAAGAATGTTCAGTGAGCCTTCATAATAGCGATTCAGAGTCATTCTTTCGGCTTTATGATCCACGAATCTAAATCCAATTTACCCAACACTGAACTTTCCGTGCTGGACGGACATCTCTTGTAAGTATGCATCACTCAAACGAGCTGTTCTAATGTCTTCCGGCACAATGCGATTTTGTTGCACATTTTGCAAACAATCTAACCAAAGTCACTTCCACCCGGTTGGGTTGGGTGCATCCCATCCCATGTGCCAATCGCGACGGAAACGAAGGCCCTTTAATACCGTATGATTAGCGTTGATAAGACCTAATTGCACTGTCGATGAATGTTGCTCGCATATTGCGGCCTGCACTTTGCAACCCTGCAACCCCCACATATATGCGAAACACGGGCATAAATAATCGTCACGTTAAACTCCACTTTCTCTTCCCTCCCTTCCCCTTTATCTCCCACCCACAGATACACGGTGCGAAAAGAGCGCTTCTTGATGACACCATCGATGAAGTGGAGTGGAGACCCCACTGCCAAAGACGTCCTCTTGGTCGTGTAAATGTCATTTAGGTTATGTTCCCACCAATGTAACAAATGCTGTATGTGTGTGTGTGATCTGCGCACCAGCAGGGGTGGCTTATGGAGTCCACCCGGATCACGGTTCGCGGTATGGGACAATTATAATAATCATTATTGATAGCGATACAGTGGCGCACAATCGAGCGAGCGCATCTTCCTTCGGGACACTTCCGCCCGTGTTTGTGACACGTGCGAGCCGATTGGATTTTGTTGCAGCAATTAATGCGTTCCATGGAAGTTCACGATCGTGCTGTTTGAGAGCGTATTTTTAGAACTTTCATGCATTCACGGCTAGGGCAGGAAGGAGATTTTCTGTGTTTTCTTTTCAGACGCAGTCGAAATAATTCCAAACATAAATGAAGAAACGTTTTTACGTCAGATATCACCCAATAATGGCGTCTGTGTGAGAAGAATTTCGTCAGAAACGTGTATCGATATGATGCAATGCTAAGGTCTGGGGATATGGTAGCGTAAAACTTTAATTTGTGACGCAATAATAATTATTTAATGTTTTCGTCCAATTGCAGCTACAAAGTGGGAATATATTTGACGAGAAAAAATATTGTCTTCTTGGTCTTGGAATAGTTATTTTTTAAACTGCAGTTTAAATCACATTGGAGATCGTTTCGGACCACTTCGTGTGCATTGATCGATCGATCGTACGCATACGCGAGTTCGGAAGTAGTAGAACCATCATGAGCACCAAACCAACATCAACCGTTTCGTTTACTTACCATCACGCGCCAAAAGTCGAACAGTGCGCCGCCGAGTCGTGCCTTTGGTGTGACCGCGAACGAACATCTTCGGGAGGCAAGCCGTCCTTCGGGAGGACGCAGAAGGCAGGAGACGCTGTTTTTAACTAACGATCGTGGCCCCCAGTTTGCGCGATCTGTCAGTCGAAATTGTTCGCCATCGGGGTATGATCGTGGGTGCGGTTCGATAACTAGCTAGACGAGCTACACTGTATTTCGTATTATCGTTCACGCCCGTACGTGCGGGTTAGTTTGCTGGAAAGTTTTACTAAAAGTTGTGCAAAGGTGCAATCTTCCGTATTGTGTCGTTTCAACTTTATAAAACCGGCGTAAATTAGGTCGTTTCTGTCCGGTGTGGATCGCATCAGAAGCAAAGAAAATTTGCCGATTGTATAACTACGTTCTCAACCGTCCTTGAAGATCCGCTTTTTTTCTTTCTGTGTTAGAATTGCAATTGGGATAAAAAGTTTGGTACGGGTGTTTGATATCTTTTACTGACGGATATTCCACGGATTTGTGCTCTTCTCGGGTACAATTTATGATTTTCAAAGAAAATACTTCAACACCGTGCCTTCGTTGTTACGTACAATATCGCGCAAGAGAAGAATATTTCTGGAAGCATTCCTTCCTTCGCCGGGGTGTTTCGCTTCAATGTCAGCAAGATAGTGTTTTTATGTAATCATCATCGTCACCGTCCGCACCTTGCACTTGCACTTGGCGCGGAAAGCAACTCCGTCCGACACAACCCGATCGCCCGCCGTCTGCTAATAGCAGAAACAACTCTGTAACCTGTCCCCGTTTACGGTGGCAACATTTTCGTGGTGCAAGCAACTGTCGGGATCGGTCGCGAAAACTTGTGGCGCGCGTGGTGGAAAGTGAGGCATTTTGAAAATTTTGGGTCGTGGTAGTGTTTGAAGGGCTTTGGAAAGCGCTAGTCCGGCGTAAAGCGAGTCACCGAGGGAAAGCGATCGCAGTAAAAATAGTCAAAGGGCCACCTACGGCTGGTGTTTTTTTTTCTGTCTGTCTGTCTGTTTGTGTGTGTGTGTATGTGTGGGGGTGGGTGCATTCGCGTGGTACAACGGTGTGGTACAAAGTGAAGGCTTACATAATTACCCCAACACACATAAAGCCCTAGAAGAAAAGAAACAAAACAACGGTGGCTATACAACTGTCGGTTGCGTTTTCCACCGAAGACGATCGAGTGTTTGCAGACGGAGAACGATTGTACCGCGTCCGAAAAGATTGTCATCTCGTACTTGCCGTGCAGCGTTGAAGGTTATCTGCATGTCGGAAATGGAAGTTCTCGAGGAGGTAAGTATTGTTGTAATCTTGTTTAAATTGCTTCGGAAACCAAAAAGATTGAAGTAACTTCGTTCGTTGGTGGGTGTGGCGTTTTAAGGCACACAATTGTGTTTTTACTGACGACTATATCACATTGCCACAAGCGCAAGGTCCTAAAGATTGATACCGTGGTCATCATATATTAGATCGGTTATAAAGGTACACCTGGGCGGCCATCTTTTCGCACACGTCCGCTTATCAGACCGGCCCTTGATAAGCGAGTGAAAGGGGGTGATAGTTATCAACACATCTATCGCCGTAAATTATATCGCCAATGGGTGACAGGCACTGGGAGATGGGCAAAAAGCGATACAGAAAAGCACCAGCAAGTGGGACAAGTTGGAATTGCTGCAAATATCATGCCTTTGTCGGACGAAATATTGAGATTGAAGTTTGTCTTCTTCCGAGTTTTAAGTTATTTTATTGAATTGAGGAACACAGTCGACCATTCTTATTTCATTCGTTTTATCATTTGTTTTTATATCGTACAATAATTTTAAATGATGCTTATAGTACCAATAAGTGTAATCGCGTCCACAGCAGTATAGACAGATCGCCACGAAGCTAATACAACTTTTGGCCCACCACGAATTCTTCCTCCAGTATCATAAGCCTTCCCAATCGATTCCGGACGTATAGACATAAAACGATTAAGCGTACCAATTATCGGTTTTACAAGAGTTTTTGATAATGGATGATAAGGAAAAATGAGGGGTAGGGGCCGTTATTTCTTAAAGCGATTTATGGGACTTTAATGATTGCCTGACCTTGAAGCAAAATTGCCAATTGAAGGAGTTTCTTTAATATTTTGCAGTTGCTTTCAGGGATTTTAATTTTTCGTCGATAAATACAAATCGGTCTTTTTGTATCGGTATTTTGAATATTTCCTGAAGTTTTGATTGGTTTGTAAGATCTAATATAAATTTCAATTCTTTCTGAACCCTTTCATTCGCTGCGTCATGATGCAAACATTTGTGCAGCTTTCACAACAACGTGATGCAATTTTGCAATGCAATTAAATTTGACCATTGGATATAGCCATACTCTAGGCACACGGTACTGCTCTGCAACCAATGCCAGACGGCTGAGTTTTACGAGATGAAAATAAAAGTCAAATGCAACACAGTAGTGATGGGAGAAATCTATTTTTTTCTCTGAGTCGGATTAATTCGATTCCTAGACTTGCTGGAGGGAAGTCTGGAGCAACTCCGTAACCACGTGTTGGAACGATTAGACTGAGCGGGATAGTTGTGAAAATCTACATGAACCCTAAGAACAGTATCAAAATATCGATGGAATGAAATTCCACTCCGGATTCACGAGCGATTTTTCGTCTCCGGAGTAGGAGTGCATTTATGAATCCATTCCGCATTTCCCATCACTACAGCACAGTTGAAATAAAGTAAAGGGCATAACAAAAAGGGTGAGGATGGAGTTGTGTTGTTATTGTTGTTCTTCTTCCCCTACTTCAACGTGTACTTCCCCACTAGTTTGTGACGTCACGAGATACCCTCTTTGGAGGTGTGTCAGTCGCTGCGACTGCGCGCTGTTCGTTCCGATTGGCGATGTGTGCGTGTGCTTGGGTGCAACGAAAAATTCCTCAGTAGGGCACAACACGTGCAAACGGAGAAACTAAACCATTCAATTTGGAATTGTTGAATGGAAGGGATTGAGTAGGGGGTTGTATGAGGGGAGGGGATAACTCCAAGAAAAAAGTACTTCCACTTTTCCCCATTTCGGTGAACGTAATCAGACGTCAGACGTTTCGGATGTGCCGCTGCAACAACGTTATTTGACAGCTAGATTAGTAAATGTTGCGCGATGCACAGTTAAAAACAACATTGCATGCATCTTTGCATCACTAATTCTGCAAAGGTACGTGTGTTTTTAAATGCAGTTTGATGCGTCACTGTTGTTAATCAAGTGTGTCACCGCGTTCAGTTTCACCGTGCACTGGCGGTGTGCAGGTGTGTGTTGAAACTATTCGTAAAAAAAACGTTTCAAAACGCGATATCGCAACTGCGTGTGGCAGCCTGAAGAAAACTTGATATGGGTTGCAAGTGTGTATGTGTGTGATTACGTGTTTATCAGAGCGACCGAAGTGTGCGACGTTCATTCATTCGCATCTCGTGAACGCGAACTTTATGACTCCACTACGGTCGCTCGCGGTCGGTACTTTTCTCCATATGCCGATAGCTATGTTTTGTTGCTTTCGTTGCTTGTATCTATCACAATACCAACGCCTTTTACACACGCACACACGCGTGCTACAGGCACTTCGTATGCCAACGGGAAGACTGGAAGTCTAGCGCGCGTTTGGGGGCCACACACACACAAACGCAGCGGTACGTTCTCTTTCACACCGGCGGGCCCGAAAGTGAGCAAGCGATAGTCCAGGCCCAGCCAAGGTGACCTTCCCTACTGGACAAATTTTTCATAAAACATATATTCACCCGTTAGTGCGCGCAACGGAAAGTTGTTTTTGACACACCGGTACAAACCCTCGCTGTCTTTAGTGACAACACGCGCAGTTGTTTGGTGAGTTTTGTCACCAGTGTGCTTTTACGTACTGCTCCAGATCCGCAAACCGTGCCCACGTGTGTGTTTGTGCAAAGGTAAACTTCAATATCGGATGGTGCAGTAATGCGTGTAAAATAGCCAAGGTCTGGATTGGCTATGATTATGGAGCAATAATAAGATGTTTTTTCTGCTTCTCATACTCTGCCATCGTCAGCGCATCCTTTGTGGAAGTCAAACAGTGCTACTGACAGATGGCACGAAGGGAAAGCAGAAAGCGCAAGTGTGCTAATATTCATTACGAAACGTGTACTTTGGGTGTGGGTGGGTGATATAGTGCAAACTCCCCCGGCAGGACGATGTCATCAAACCACGTTCAAGCGAATGTTTGGAATTGCAGTGAAATCGTGAAATGTTATTCCCGAAACTTCCCCTGTATTCGCTTCCTAATCGCAATGGTAACTGCGATCGAAACACAGAGGCATGTGCTTACACGTCACACTCAGAGCGTAAAGAATATTAGGACCTAACGTGGATTGCGGATGGCGCTGGGAACACAGTGCCTTCTCGCGGCAATTAAGTCGGTGCCACGCCACGATTGTGCTGCGATGTACCCGGACGATCAAGCTTCCAGCAAAAAGGCATGGTAGTGACCCTTTCTCACCTCGACCCTTCTAATTTCGTTTTCCTTTCCCCCCGTTTTGTCCCTTCCCGCACGTCCATCGCAATTGCTCTCATTTGCATGGTTCGCACCAAAGTGTGTTTGTGTTTTCGGTCGAAGTGTTCAGTCGGCCCCTAGGTGGGTATGTGTATTATGAGAAAGCACGTAAAAACCCACCCGCGATGAGTTCCATTTATTTTATTTGTTCTAGCACGGGTAATAATCTAAATATTTACATCGATAAATATTAATATCGATTTGTTTAGTGACAAGTGTTTTGTATCACCCACTTTCTAGGAGTAAAATATCACAATTAACGCGCGCGTGTGTGAGTGTGTGTTTTGTGCTCTAAAGCGTGTTACAGCTCAGTGTGTCCAACAAATCTAGCCACATCTTCCCGGTCTAATAGTGTAGGAAAAGCGTCGTCATCACTTATCGCACACTGTGTGTAGCGTAAAGGAAACGAAATAAAAACCCTTCAAAACGACGGCGATTACGACACGGACTGACGGGACGCGGAAGTACGCGATAGGCCACAGCACCGCAGCTATCCTTATCGGTCGTCCGTAGAGCACGAGAGAGCCGCCGAATCTGTCCAGCATGGATCTGGTGAAACCATTCATGGGATTGCACGTGGATCGTGTTTTAAAGGAAGTAAGTGCTCGCAAGTATTACTACGCCGGAAGGAATTCCAACAACTCCCGAAAAATTCCTTATCATTTGCACCGGTTTTTAGGGTGCTGAAGTATGCATCTTGGACTTGGAAGATTGCGTTTAGAAGTGAATATTTGTTTGGGATTTCCAAAGAAATGCGAAAATACACGAGAACATGGCGTAGATGCCATGTACGCCGATGTTAAGGTTAATGATGGTACACAAGGCAACACATACACGAACCAAAACGAGACACAGGATTAGATAACACACAACAGGGTGTCCTCCTGCTTTGGCTCCAGCAGTAGTAGGTGGGGATCCCCATCAAAGTCCTTAAGACCGAAGGGCAAACGCGACTACCCCGTCGTGGAGGCGTCACTGACCTTGGTGGGTTTCACTGAAGGACACCTTGAAACAGGCTACCGAATGTAACCTGCCTGTGTGTGTGTGTGTTTTTCCGTTCCTCCCATCTAAACGGGTGGCGGCTCCAAATGTCTGGATGGTGAGAGCTTTTTTTGTTGTTGTTGTTACCTTCTCCCACCATTGAGATCCATTGATTACATCAGCCATGGGCAGGATTCCTTGCTTTATTGCACCTTGCTGAGACGAAAGAGTACCGTTTACCGATGTTATTGCGTTAATTATGCGAATAGTGTCGTTTTTTTTGGTGTGGAATATTGATCCTTGTTTGGTGGTGCAATGGTTCGTCTGTTTTTTTTTTTTAACGGAAAGAAATAGGTACGGGTATAGTGTAATTGATGAACAGTACGCATGCCTTTCGATGTCCATTCATGATTCACTAGCAGCAGGTAATACCAACACAACGTTGCATCATTGTTAACACGTTTGGAAATGACCTGACCTTTTGTATGCATGGATGTTAATTTGTTGGTTTTTTTTTAGATTTTATTTTGTTCAATTTTATTAAAGTTTTTTTTGTGTAGAAAAGTGGGAAAGGACAATACTATAATAATACATTGGACTTTTTTTTAATGTCATTATCTTTTAACATAGTATCATAAGCGCAGTTCCATGGTCTCATGCCTTTTAATGGATCTAATACACCGTAGACTGTGGATCGAATCTTGGCTTGACTCTAGCCGGTTGGATGAGTTTTGGACTTCTTAGAGAAGATTCTTAGAAATTTTAAAGTGTCAAGAAGTAAATGAACTCTCACTACAGTTATCTTTCTCTCTCTCTTTGGCGTAACGACCTTTTCGGTCATGCCGCCCATCAAATGGCTTACTAGACCGGCTTACTGGCTTGAACCCGGTCCGGTCGTGTTAGGGACTAGCGCCGTTGTCAAATACACCACCGGGCCACCCCTCTCACTACAGTTAGTTTTACTTAATTTAAATACGCGATTTAAGTAATTTTTAGCATGACTTATCGGCAAGAAGGAAGTTAAAATATTCACATTTGTGTATATTGCCACTATTTTAAATTATATCTCCCCTTTAACATGATGATAGTCGAAACAGTGTCTAAGGAGGGGATCAACCAGCAATAGTTTGATTAAACGGCTCTCGTCAGCAGAAACAATATTTGTTGAAGCTGTTTTTATAGGTTTTTGTAAACACCCATGATCAAATTTCGTTTCACTTTCGTTGCGGTCCCAAACGCCTCCGACAAAACGAAGCGAAACAAAATGAAGTAAACGAAAAGCATAACAAGAAGGTCTGACCTTCGCTTATCGCAACTGCCCGCGGCTAATCTGTGCGCCCATGTATTTCTGATTTCGTACATTTCGGTTGGAACAAGTTTGGTATGAACATTTTTCGAACCACTGTGCCGGTCGAAACCGGTTCACAGGTTTCGCGATTCGTTCCCCATCCACGGTGTTGAGTTTTCGGGTGCGGAATTGGGATTGTTGCTTAATAAATTAATCGTATGCCACGACCAATGATCGCTGAGATAGAGCGAAAAGAGCGCTGAGAGCGACGATCGCGACTTGATCTTTGCACTACGCGAAATAGTGTGCGACGTATTTAACAGTGTGGCACACTGTTTGACAACAAAGAATGACGAAAAGTTACCACTGCTGATCGGTGATCAATGTTTTAATATTTTTTCTTAATTGTACTTGATTAGTTTTTTGTTGTTTGTCTTGCTGGTTTTACATAAACCGGTCGCTGAGTGCACTGACCCGTCATGTTAATTGCCTTCAAAAACGGCTCCGGTTCGATCATTGGAGAAGGTCGTTCCGATTCACTGCATCCCTTCGCAAGCCCAACAAGCGCCCGAGCGGAAGTATATCGCAGTTTTATTTCTTCTGCAAACATGACGGAACTATCTTTGCCCAGGTTGGAACGGAAACCCTTTATTGCACGAACCGGTGCCCCGCGGTATCGGTCAGTCAGGTGGACGATTCAATTCCGCGTAGTCGGCAGCGAACCGGGTGTCCTTGGTGGTCGACAAACCGGGCCGGAGTCTATGGTGGTGTGGCATTTGTCTGTGGAAGATCTTGTGTTGGAGTGTCTTACTGATTTCAAACGCAATAGGACATATGAACAACTGTATATTTGTGAGCGCACGCTATTAATCTCACAATGCTTAATGTTATCACATTAAAGTGTGCTTGACTTCGTGTCTAGATTTAGCGGTTTAGATTTGGGGATATTAAAATGAACTATGATTTCTTCTGTATATTTGACTCTACAATCTTTACTGGATGATGGAAAAAGTCCTTTGGCTTGTTATGTATTTTTCCCTGTTTAATAATAATGTAGGATCAGGGCTTTCCAAAGTCATTATAATTACTTTACCAACCCACCGAAGCAAGACAAGTCTGATTATTTAACACAAATTTTACTGAGCGATTTTGTCTCGAAGGTAGTTAAGAGAGTTCACTCAGTTTTGAACAAAATCCAGGTCTCAAAGACGTAGACAAATACTGAAACTCTACAGGTTCTATATAGTCCCAGCTTTGACCATTGCGATGTAGAATGATCTGTTGGGTATCGGACTATTAACCCAAAACAGATTAAGAGTAACAGAGTAACATTCGACGAATTGAATGGTGTGATCGCCAATGATGTTTGCCTCTTTCATCTTCAATATCGATCACTCTAGTGTCCTAAGATATCTATGTAATCAGCGGATTCCAGAAGCTGGATTGATTTATGAAGGATGATCCACAAGGTTTCCTACATCAGAGCCGTTGTACAGCCTCTTGAAGGTAGTAAAGGGTTTTGAGAGACTTTAGTCATTACCTTCAAAAGAGCTCATTTCTTCGTAAACATTTTACTTTGGCTTTCCTATGCTGCTACGTCTACCAGCTCAAGATCTGCTAAATCTAAATAGATTATAAGACGATCTACATCAATAAGTAAATGAACGATCATCTGTCTACTAAGTAACCACGTTATTCAAACTACTTCCTAAAAGGTGAGCATTTTACACATTTTGTAACAAATCCGGTACAGAAAAACTAAGCCACATGTGACTGGCCCTGAGTAGTGCAGTGCAGCAGTATGCCAAAGAAAATAATGGCACTGAAAAAAAAAGATCCTACCAAACATATGACCAAACCAAAACATTTGAGTAAATGAACAAACGGCTTCGTCAACGCCGATTGATGGATTGGGTTGAGATTTTTTTTTTGCTTGCCGTTGCTTTGTTTGTTGAAATCTACCATGCCAAACGATACGATGACTTGCTTTAGGGCCATCGCGAACCGTGACCGTAACACCACCACACCAGCCTGGCATGTATGCTCGTACGTATTTATATTTCTATTTGTTGGCCTTCCTTTCTTTATTGCTTTCCGATATCGCTGTATGGGAATCTACCAAGTTGGACCAAAGTTCACCACCAAAAAGCATTAGCTCCAGTTTCGTTTGTTGTCGTACAAACTGTTTACCCATTTGGTGTGAGAAGGGTTTCACTTTTTTATTTGTTTAGTTGTTGTTTTTGTGCAATCTTTTGCCGTGCCCTGTACCAGTGTGGTTGTGTCGGTTTTCATGAGCAACGCGATTGCAATCTTGCAATGAACGAATGCCCTTTTTTTGTGGCCTAGTCTACGTCAGTAGTAAATGCTGAGTAACATGCAGGGCTTGATGGCGGATAATGGTGTATATGTGACGTTCGGCACGCAACTGCTGCAACTGTGAAGGGCTCGTTTCAGCAGTTGATAGTCGTGCAGTTTGGAATGGTACATTCATTTCAATGTCATGGATATGTGGGTACTTGTTGCATTCGCGATGACGGCAACATCTATTGCGCGTCCGTCTTGCTCCGGGTTTTGCACTTGCACGTACTCACACTGAGGTGCATTCCTTATCCAATTATCTGCTCCGGATGACGCCGTGATCCGGAAGCATTCTGTCTGGTAAAGATGTCGATTTGTACGTAGGATGATTGTTCTCTTTCTTTTTATATTCCTCTCCCAATTGGATAAAGGTTTAGCTAGAAACGTGATGAATGGTGGACGTGACTTTTACTTTTATTTTACGCTTTACCTCGGAACCTAGGTGTAACTTGATTTGTACTTCATTTCACACACATGCGATGTGAAATGTGATCGATGTTACTCACCTAATTATTCCGTTCGTAACGATCGCTGATTGTTGCACCCGTTGGGTTGGGGTTTATAATTTGTGATCATTTAACTCTACCGTCCGGGGGATGTACCGAGTCTGACTACAACGGAGGAGACAACAGTTGTAAATTATGACCGTTTCGCTAATTGCGAGTTCTGTTGTCTTGTTTTTAGGTTTTGTATGCAACGTGCCACCAATTATTCTGCTGTGCTTTAATCGTCTTTTGTGGTGCCCCAGTCAAATGAACGAGGTGGTCAACGAACTAACCCCGAAACAGAGTGGATCGTGATTCGATGATCAGACGATTTTAATTGTAATCGATGATTGATGCGCGAATTGAACTTTATTGCCTCTGTTTGATTTATTTTTGTTTCGTGCGTTTTAATGCTTAACATTTATATTCTTTAAGCATCTATTTTGTTCTAATTAATTTATGGTGTAAAAAACCAAAAACAAAATGTTTTTTAATATTGAATGAACTGCCCACTCCTTCGTTGAAGAATGGAATGGTTTGTATTTTCGGAATGACACCCTACCGACGATCGTAGCTCGATTACGTTCCACAACGCTGGGAAAAACAATCCCCGGCTATCTTCTCGATTACCCTACCCAGAGCATGCTCCCCGGATGCTTATGACAGATGTTTTTGCTTTCATACATTGACGTACGTCGCACTCGTGACGTTGGAATCGAGAGCAAAAACCCGAGTGTGTAGTGTACCAGTGGGTCGACAAATGTGTGTTGTTTTGTTTCTCCTCTCTTGTTTGTGGCTATTTTTCGTTATTAAACTGAACTTCGGAGCACATTAATGTGTTGGCCTCATCCCACCAAGCCACCACCCAGTTGTGCATTCTGTGTCCGCTGGGTGACTCCCGTGCCATTTGCCAGCAAACTTGACGTTCCTGCCTCTTTTCTATTTATATACTTAATCCAACACGGATTTTCAACGGTAAGCTTGAAGGAAAGAAATAAAGTGCAAAAACAACCCCCAGCACCCGTCAATGCTCTTGAGCTTCATCGCGAGATGGGTGCACTTGAATTAACGGCCCGAAAGGGCGGCCGGTCTGCTGTGGAGCGCAAGGGACCGATCGGCTTGGACACTGGTGCGGTCGGCCTACGCTTCGGTAGCCAATCAAGGTGCAAACGTTTCGGGGGCTCGTCCCGATGTTTTCGAAGCGGGGCCGGTTTTTCGATTTATCGCTTTTTCCTCTTGGCATGGTCGTGCATTTTCTAGCACAACCATATTTTCTTCTTGCCCTACGAACAGTGGCACAGTGGGCTAGAACCAGCATTCCAAGTGGGTCTTGGAAATGTATTAAGTTTTAGGAAAAAATGCTTTAAAAATATATTTTTTTAGTTATTCAGTGCTTTTTACATAAAGAACAAGTTGAAGTTTTACATAAATATTCTTATAATATAGTAGTATTTTTTACGGTAGAGTTTTCTATACAGCTATGCGTAATTATCTATGAATAAATAGTGTCAAAAAGCCAAGAAGTCAAAGATCACAGCTCCAGCTTCCTAGCATCATTAATTTAAAAATTCTTTAATTGGTGCATTTTATTCTTTTTAGATGCATAACCGGTTTTAACGTTCTTTTTTTTACTCTACACTAAACCACAAATCAATGTAGCAGCTATCAGTGTCCAATCGTAGACACTCATTTGGATGCTTCCAGTGGCTGTGTGCGGCCATGTTAAAAGGCCACATCCGAAGCCGGTTCTGTTTCGGGGTTGGAATGTGGCAAAGCTACCTTAGGCAATGGCGCCTTTCAAGTAGCTAATACCGCTACTTGCGTGGGAAGTGCTAGTCTTCTGTGGCTCACCAGTCACACACACACACACACATACACACACACGACAGCTGGAATGTGTTGGAAACCTTTGAAGAGATTTATCGACCGATCCATATTACGGTGGTCCCAGGAACGAGACCACACTGCTGGTAGAAACCAAACGTTGCCGATATATAAATGCTCGCTTACGTGTCACTACATTGGTGGGGAAGCAAATTTTTCTAAACGGTACCCTTGTGCACGGTCATCTTAAACTGTAGCTGGTTTAAGATGCACACACACACACACACATTGACAATACGTTGAGATGAAAGGTTGTTCGATTGTTAGTCACACAGCTCAAACCACTGATACTGAAGTGCTTAATGCTGTCAATAAAGTGCACAAATACAGTGAAAGATGGAAAATAGAATGGTTGCTATATAGTGTAAAATAAAACAAATGTTAATTAAAATTATCTTACATTAATCATATGTTAAATTTTAGTTAAAAAAATAATTGAAAAAAATAATAATAATTACTAAAAAATAAAAAATAATTAAACAGCGTGCATTTCTTTCCCCCAACTTGTCGCTGCATTCGGCTGCTTCTCGTTGTATGCTGTCTCGCTTTGGCTGTGATTGCGTGTACGCGCGTACGCGAACATTCTTTCCATCGGAGAGAGAGAGAGAGAGAGAGAGAGAGAGAGAGAGAGAGAGAGAGAGAAAGAAAGAGAAAGAGAGAAAAGAAAAAAAGAAACATATCGTTAAATTTCTGTCACAAACGATCGGCCAGTGTATCCTTTTGGGCAGTGTCGTAACGCCGTTCGGACGATTGGTCACGCTGCAGCCTTTCCGTCGTGTGCGTGTGGTTTTTTCGTTATTTTAACAGAAGGTGTTGTTTAATAAAAAAAATCTTTAGTGCAGTACACGGTGCGATCGCGCAATTGTGAACATTTGTTTATCACCGTTTAGTGTATTGTAGCGGTAGAAAAGCATTATAAAACGAATTTATCATTAAGTGCGTCAAGCTGTACTAAGTGATTGAACAGTGTTCATGGCTGACACAAATGAAATATTTCCGCAAACTGTCACACTGTTATTCTCGTTCAACAATGTTGTGGAACAGTAGTCGTCATAAAGATAAAACTAATAAAAGGGGAATTCCACTAAAAAAAAATCCCCTAAATAAACTTGAACGTAAATTTTCCCACTTTGTTCATAGATGGAATTGTGTTTTTTTTCGCTTTCTTCGTATTACACTTACAATGACTGAATAGTTACCGGTAGTGCGTGTCTGTTTTGCTGATGTTTCGTTGTGATTCCCCAAATGACACTAAAACAAACAAAAAAAAAAAATACAACAATTTTACGATCGTGCTATAACAGCGATGAAAAAAAAAACGCCAACAACACAAAAAGGCATCAAAGCATTAGTGCAGACAGCGAACGGGCGAGTTGATCATGTGCCGGTTATTTTTGGTTGTCATTGCCATCCGTAACAGAACCGACACAAATGTTGCTAGAATTGTGATAAATTTGGTACCGAAGGCAGGCAGATCGGGAATTTTGGAATTTCTTTTAGTATATTGTTTCTTGTTGACTAATCAACACGGTAGCGCAACATCCTTCAGGTGTTCTGAGAAACGTTAATGAAATAATCAATCATTGCTATCAGTAGATTATCTCCTTCTTTCCGTCCCAATATTGATACACCGGCTCCAGAGAAATCGAATTTGTGGGAAACAGTCAAGACGTTTAGAGACGTTTTGTGTAAACACCTCTAGCATTGACGCAGCACCTTAGAGCACTAGAAAGGAGGAAGCACGTGAGAGAACACGCTTGGCTGAAGGGAGCGTACAAGTACAGCAGCTATTATCACCCCCCCCCTCCCCCTCTCCTCTCCCGGCCTTCCCCTTCCACCCGTCCTACCCGTTCCTTCTGCTATGTCAGCAGCCGTCCATCATGTTTTTGTGCGAACGAAAATAAACATACCACCAGCATCCTATTCACCTTCCTCTGTACAAATGTTCGACCGTTGTGTGTGTGCCGGTGCCGCGTACGATCACTCGCTGTCGATGTGTGTGCCCACACACCCTTCCCAAAACCAAGTGCCAGGGACGTTAGCGATCGTTGGCTAACGTTTGATTGCGTATGTGTGCGCTCTACCTTTGCGACCTACCGTCACTGTTGATCGTTACGCGTGATTACGGGCGACGGTGATCGGTAGTGCGAGTCGCTTTCCGAACGCAACAAATAATAACAACAGAACTGTACGGTGAATAACGGTGGTAGGACATGATCTGACAGTCGCGCACTACCTTGACACACACCGATCCGTGCGCTCGCGTGTGTTTCCCGGGCGTATTGACAGTTTTGTGTCGGAAACGATTCGCAAATCCGTAGCAAGCCGTTGTCGGAACGCTTTGACAGCTTCAGTTTATTAGTGCGCTACGGGAGAGCTTTTGCAAGAACGTTCGCGTTGCAAATATTTGGACAAACTTTGTTGTCTTAACTTGTTTAGTTAAGTTCGTTCTTGTGTGAATTTGTGTTGCGTGATAATAGTGTATTGTGTGAGAGAGAGTGTGTGTGTGTGTGTTTATTTCAGTGTACTTCGAGCTAAACATAAACACAAACCCTGTACACACACAACACGACAAGGAAAACGGTCGTAGTAGTCATCGAAAAAGGTAGTCGAAACTCATCGGTAGTTTGTTATTGAACAAGACACGAGACGCCAAAAATAGGGCCCTTTTTTCCCTCCCTTTTCGTGATCGAAGAGTGATCCTGTGCGGAACGAAATGGGTGTCATCAAAGATAACTTCACCAAGGTAATCTTCTACCGTATTACAATGTAATAGTATAGTGATCGTTTACAGCTGTCGATTGATCAGTTCAAGACACTAAAGTCTTCCATAAGTACATTGACTATTGTCGCAACGGTTTAGTTTTGTATTGCCTTAATTCCTTTCGCCAACATGTTTCGTGTCTTGTTTAAGCGCGAAAATCGAACACCGTCGTCCCGTTAGGTGACCTTTACTAACCTTGGCGGGTGAAGAAAAAATAACGCGCTGACGGTTGAAGACCGGCGACCGCGAAAAAGATCTCGTGATGGCCTCGCAGTAAAAACAAAACAAAAAAATGATGACGAAGTAAAGGGAGAGATTAATAGGGAGGGTTAATGTTCAAAACATAAACTTCTTCTTGTATTGCGCTGACAGGCGAGTTTTTTTGTATATAATTTCTCTTTATAAATTACTAAAACTGTATTAATATTATTTAAACGAAAAACGAGTAAACTTGTGCCAAACTTAAAAATACATTTTAAAATTGAAATCCAAACTTAATCTTCAAATAAAGCAGTCACGTACGTCAGCAGCGATGTGCAGCAGAACGGAATTGACGTACATATGGAGGCGCATGGTGTGTGACGGAGTGTTTGTAACACGAAAACAATCACCAACACTTTCTCTTTTTCTTTCCTCTATCGTTCTCTCCGCATTCGGGTTCTCTCTCTCTCTCTTTCTCATTCTCTTTCTTTCTTCCTCTAAACGATTACTATTTTACCTTTCGCTCACACTTTACAGACATACTGTATGGCTGTGTGCGCATTATGTTATTTATTTCCGTCCGCAAACCGTCGCTGAAGCTCGCTTTTCGTTGCCGGAATGTGCAGGAGGACGGTTATTTATTTTTTTTACTTGTTTCAAACGACAGTAAACGGCAAACTGCGTAGATTTTTCCGAAGGAGTTTCAGCGTTTCACCCGACACTTCCACACATGTTGGTGAGCGTGTCGCGATCGGTCGTGGATCTGCACCACTGAAAAGCGAATGGAAAACAAATCATTATCGGAGGATAGGAGAAAACAAATAGACTAAAAAATAAATAAATAAACTAGAATGTCGATAAGGTTTCACCGGTTGCATCGGGTTGGCTTCCTCTCTGCGCGTTCAATGGGGCGGTTCATCATCATTCTGCATGTGCAGTGCCGAGGATTCAGGCAGGGGTTGCGAGAGATCGGTTCGATTTCCTTGGAGGATGGTGGCACAGAAATGGCGCGCCGAAATGGGAAAATCGTCGATGAGTCGCACTTGTAATTGATTTCTAATTATAGCCGGTGGCAGTCGCAAACCGAAACCAAAGGCAAACAACAAACACTTGCGGGAAAGGGGCGGAACTACTGGGTCGCGGATTCGGGTGTACGCGATGTTTAGGATGCTCCGTCTAATGGGACGAGTTGATGAGTGATGGGACGAAAAGTAGGAAACATTGTTATAATTTCGCTGATACTATGACATACTAACTAACAACATGTATGGTGGCCAGAGAATTGCATTTTCTTCAGATTTTTCTACCAGTTTTACTCACTTTAATAAAGTTTGCGTTAAAGATTGCTAAAACATTACCTCCCAATACTAGATTTAAGGTTGCTCATCCCTGCTATAATGCATTTCCCGTGGCACTCGCGGATGACTCGTTATGTAACTTCCTTATTGCCTTATTCGAAAAAGAAGAAAAAAATTACAGTGTGACGATGTGGAAAAACAAATCCTATCTGCTATGGACAATCGACAAACACAGTACCTTCGCCCGGGGTCAATCCGTTTAATTGTCGCACACTTTACAACACGGGACACACTGGCGCAGTGATGCCAACATCAGCCGTAGCTTCTGATAAGCGCGCTTCTGGGCAGGAGTAGTTATGGATTGTAAGGAAAATATTTCATCCATCATTCTACCACAATTTTGCTTCCGGATCGACACAATTCCCTCCCAATTTATGATCGTACGTCCTTCACACAAGGGACCAGGGTTTTGTTTTTGTAGGGGAATTCTGTACAAACAATTGTACTAAAGAGTGCGCTCGTTAAGTGCACTTTGCGATAGTAATGCAGTTTGTTAAGGTGTCACGAAGCGCATTAACTGCCATAAATCCCTTTCACCTGGTACACTCGGTGCGCGGGCAGTAATCGTGTGAAAACAACGCTTATTTATGGCAGATACTTTCCACACTTGATAGTGTATCAGCCCATTGTCACACATCCGAGCGCCGCTAACGAGAACGTCCCACCCCGGGATGGGACGGGCCCACGTGAGCGTCAGGTTGGTTGTTTGCGAAACCACTATCGATGTGTTGTGGTTTTGTGGGCTACAGATTCTACATATTAGCAGAAGGCGTTAAAAGGCGTCATGTGCAGCGGAATGGGAGTTCTGACGGGTGAGGTGAGGGAGTTCTAGTGAACGGTATTCTTGTAAACAACCCACTAACCTACCGTAGGCACCACCATCATCATCGTTTTGCCTGTGTCTGGAGTCTAAACAACGGGTAGCCGGGTGTAGCGTATAATTTTCCCACCCTCTGATCTGAATGTACTGCGTCTTAACCTTGAGTGGAGTATCCATTGGATAGCAAATTAGTAGCGAATTGGAAAGTAACTTCTGAAGTCCTCCATCCAGCAGCCGTACTGATCTTGTTGGAATAATTTTTGAATAGAAAAGAGATCCATATTGCAGAAGAACTTCCAGAAAGGTTTTGAATAATTTCCTCCCACTTGTGACCAGTTCATTGAGACGGCCGCAAGTTGTTGGCGCGTTATCAGCATTGACATAGGGCCAGTAAATATTGACCGTGTGAGATGGCACCTTGTCAAAAGGTCGACAAAAATCCCCATCCCATGCACGAACAAACGTACCACCTAAACGGCTACACACTTGTGCCAAACAACCATCTATTCATTGACTGGGGGCCCTCATCTATTGCTCACGCGGTACGCGTGCGCACACGTCTTCACGCAAGCTAATCGCAAGATTATCAGCCCCGAGTCCGATCCGAGCCTCCGGAGCAGTCCACGGCTGTGATGCACCTCCGCAAGACAGCTGAGATACTTAGCACACTATCGTTCGGTGCCACTGGAGCGTAGCCCGATGGGTAAGGTGCCCCGATCGACCATTATCAGTACAGTGCCTTACAGCGTACCGGTCGCATCAGGCACATCGCGCAACGTTTCAAAGCGGTTCGATCGAACATTCCATCGCACTCGCATTCGTCGTCCTTTCGTCGGACGGACACACATTTTGTACGCAATGGATTGCAATGGTGAACAGGTGCGAAAAACGATCGCCAATTGGTGCGGAATCTTTTTGCTCAAAGGACGTTCGACGCGCAGATCAACCACAATCGGATTCGGTGCTGCTAGTTCAGTGCATGTACTCATTTGTTCTCGCTGTCGTGTCGATGTAGTGAATGGTGGCTTCTAATTTCGATGTTTCGTCCTTTACCGGGCGATTGATGTACATGCTGTAGCGCCGATGTTTTCGAACCATGTACTAATTGCCGCATCAATTTCGCATCCATGTATTACAGATCCGTGAACAATGCAGGGAGCTAGTCCTCACAGACGAAAAGATCGAGGAGATTATGCGACGGGTGATCAAGGAAATCAAGCGAGGACTCAGTAAAGAAACGCACGCCGAGGCAGACGTCAAATGTTTCATCACCTACGTACAGGACCTGCCAAATGGGAAAGGTATGTTGAGTGTTTGTGTCTCTTCTATGTGTGTGTGTGTGTGTGTGATTTCGGTAGCTAAATCGTTCATTTCATCCGTTTCGTTCCAGAAAAGGGAAAATTTCTGGCCCTCGATCTTGGCGGTACCAACTTCCGGGTGCTGCTGATCCACCTAAAGGATGAGAACGACTTCGAAATGCTGTCGAAGATTTATGCCATTCCACAGAGCATCATGCTCGGCAGTGGGACGCAGCTCTTTGACCATATTGCTGAATGTTTAGCCAACTTTATGAAGGTAAGTAGTACAGGTCGATATTTCGAATATCCTGGGCTAGTTCTCCAGATTAATTTCTGCAGTTTGTGCCGTTGAACTCCGGTGTTCAAGAATTAGGTTTGGTTTAAAGGCAAGCGTTTATCTCATAATTTCTACACATTGGCGTATCAATTATCCCGACTATCATATCGATATACGCACGAACTGTAATAAGTGTCAAATGATAGCGCTATCAGCTTTATTTCTGAAGCGATAGCCCCTAGCATTAATACACTCTTTGGGGTGATAAAGCGGTAATTATCTGGAGGTGTACCTGCAATGAATTCCCCGTATCATAACATCACATATCTTAGGGTTTAACTATAATTAAAATGTTTTTTTTTGTTTATGGCATTTCTTCCCCCAAACAAAAAAAAACACCAGGAACACTCAGTGTACGAGGAACGTTTGCCGCTAGGATTCACATTCTCATTCCCGCTAACGCAGTTGGGTCTTACCAAAGGTATTCTTGCCCGATGGACGAAAGGTTTCAACTGTTCCGGTGTCGTCGGTGAGGACGTTGTGCAGCTGCTGAAGGATGCTATCGCCAGACGGGGGGTAAGTTTTGGGTTCGGGATCGCCCGTTTTATCGGCCGGTCTGTATACGTGTTTTGCTTTCCATTAATTGTTGTCGCGAGCATTGTATTGGTGGTTTATACTATCAAAGTTTGTTCTATCAACCAACCAGGTCGTATTTGTGTTATGAATAGCGAAATCATATAGCGAAAAAAATAAGTTCTCTTGGTATCTACAAGATGATGGCATAAGCGATAGAATTTAAAACAATTACATCAAACACACATGGCGGTATTGATGAACGTCTTAATTTGCTTTAATTTTTAACACTTTGTATTGCTTCCTACAACACCTTCAATGGCGATATTGATGACTGTAATATGATGCTTACGATCTTTCAACGAAAATCTGTTGACAAATGATGCCCAAAAATTCATGTACACGTGTTCAAATTCCACCCACTCCTCCACTACGAATTGGTCAACGTTGCGTGTGCAGGACGTTAATATAGCGGTAATGGCAATTCTAAACGATTCCACCGGAACGCTGATGTCGTGCGCGCACAGTAATCACGATTGCAAAGTCGGTGTGATAATTGGTAAGCCACCTTCAAATTGGGTTCATTCGTTGCGCGCTTTGTTGCCGATTGGGAACCGTTTGGCTGCAACCTTCCAACGGAATTTCCGTGCAGAACGAAAGGTTCACTACCGGCAACAAAGAAGGAACGATTAACATAAATTCTAAATTATTCTTCCTGTGCTCTCTTTTTTTGCTGCTGTTGTTTGTTTTCTGTTCTTTATGGTTCTGTTTTTCGAACTGCAGCGTTCAAACCGTTTATTTCTATCCCGTACCATTTGATCTTACTTGTACAGTTTCTTCGGTATTGCTAGCAGAGCCTGATACGAACTACATTCAGTTCTTACTTTCTTGTCTATTTTCTTATCGGTTTTTGTTTTTTGTATTTCTCTCCTTTACACACATACACACGAATGTATTCTGTTGTATGATATGGAACATCACCCTGGTCCTTATGCTATCATCGGGGAATCGCCCTCGGTGCACATGAATGCACGGCGTTGTACCGCAGCCAGTACGGGAAATCGATATTTTGATAGAGTTATTTGTTTTCTAATCCGATTTACAGTGTTACTCCCATATAGATCGCACACAGTAAACTGGCCTGTTCTTGCTGCATGTTTTATTGTCTGCGGAATGATGCACTAGAGCGAACGTTCTACTGCACAGGAATCGTGACGCATGTTGATGCATCTTTTACAGAATCAATCTATACGACTGTTGAAAAAAGCTGTAACGTAATGGAATATCCGGTGAATTTGCTATTTCATTTAATAGAATCAGCTGTCAGCGTGGATGTGTGTTCTTTATCGCGACCAGGAAATTAAACTCCAGCACTCTAATAGCATCTTTTTATGGCTTTTGATGCCAAATGATTATTTTTTACGATCCCACACTATCTAAGAGATCTTGGAACGGTATTGTAAGCAAGTTTACGATTGCGGAAGCATTGAAAACTGTTGGACAACAAGCTGTATAGATAACGAAGGGCACTGATGTGTACTGATAATGCGGATTATGGTGGATTAGTTTGCTATAAGTCAAATAGTTGACAAGTGGTTTGAGTAATCTTGCAGGACTTTTAGGCATTTCCTGTACTTGTACCGAATATTGTCATATATGCGCACTATTCTATTCGTTCTTTCACGGTTGCCTCCTTCAGAATTCGTCCTTTGTTGTACTTTCCTTTTGGAAATTCAATTTAATTTTTGATATGTCTAGCTCCGATAATCTCCTAAGAATGATCTTTCCTCTATGATCATCATATGAACATTACCAATCACTACATTTCTTACACAATAAGATATACGACCCAACCGGTCTACAGCAAAATTTTAGAAAAGCTTTCACAATATCATCTTTATTGCACCAGTTATTTTTCACATCATACTAACGAACCTTCTTATTGTTTTCTTTTTACATTTTTCGCTCATCATTCTAAAAATTATTTTTGTTTTGCGTTCGATCTACTTGTGATTGAATCTCTTCCTGTTGCATCCTGAATCGATCGATCATCATTGTTTACCACCGTTGAAAATGCTTTGAATGCTGCGTTACAAAACTGCACGTGAATGTTGCAAATGAATTCTGCGGATTATGTACGAAATATACCTCCGCCATACTGTTCTACACCTTCCGGTCTGTGTTCCATTCTCTTTCCTATACGTTCATTGCGCGGGTAATAGGATGTACAAATTGATATCTGTGCCATCCTGAACGATACTACTGGCACACTGATGTCCTGTGCGTGGAAGAATCACAACTGCAGAATAGGGCTGATTGTCGGTATGTAGCTGTGCAAGATTCTCACGTCTGTGTGTATGACTGTGTGTGTGTGTTTGTTTGTGGCGTGTGTGTGTGTGTGTGTGTATGTGTGTGTGTTTGGAATGTATGCAACGTCCTAAAAAGGTGTGAGAACTTTACCTAACATAAGGGAAAGAAACAAATTAGTGCCTAGTTTCTGTTAGAGCTAAGCTTTTGGTAATTGTTAGTCTGTAACATTGGCAACGCAATTGGCCTTTTTTTTTATTCGGAACCGTCGGACAGTTTCTGTTTGCCCGACCGGTGTACGCCTGCGGGACTCCACTAACTGGTGATGGTTTTCTATTTTACAAATTAATGATTCATTGCTGTATCTTTTTTTTTGTAAAATTAACACACAAAACAAAAGTTTTTACTTTTCTAAATTACTAACCCAAATAGGCTCTTCTTTCGTAGTTTACTGTCTTGGTTTGGTACTTTGTTCTTTGTTAATTTGTTTTTATTCCTCTCCTGTTTATTTTATAATTTTCTTCTTTTATTGTTGTATTTATTATTTATAATTGTTAAAGTTTTTCATGTTTTTCTGTTTACCTTTTCTAAACTCCTTACTTTTTTCTCTGTTTCTTACTTATGTATACTTTCTTTCCTTCCTGCATGCTATCTTTACAAACACGACTATGTTATTTATTACATTTATGAATGTGTTTACTAATGAGTTTCATTTCGTTTGATCCGGTGCGGCGCAACCATAAAGGTACGGGCAGTAACGCGTGCTACGTAGAGAGAGTGGAAAACTGCGACCTCTTCGATGGTCCGAAGACGGGACCTAACATTAAGAAGCACGTGATGATCAACACCGAGTGGGGTGCGTTCGGTGATGACGGTGCGCTCGACTTCGTACGCACGGAGTACGATCGCGAAATCGATCAGCACAGTATAAACCCGGGCCGGCAGCTGTAAGTAACAGGCTTAGTAAAGTTTGCATCTCAAGAGTAATACTTTTCTAATGACATTTGTTTTTTGCGCTTCCAGCCAAGAGAAAATGATCTCGGGCATGTACATGGGCGAGCTGGCTCGTTTGGCGATAGTGAGGTTCACGAAGGCAGGCCTTCTGTTCGGTGGTGTCGGATCCGATATTCTCTTCAAGCGTGGTCAGTTCTTCACAAAGTACGTGTCAGAAATTGAGTCGGACAAACCGGGCACGTATTACAACTGTCGGGAAGTGCTGGAAGAGCTGGGACTCGAGCACGCGACTGATGAGGACTGTGCGAATGTGCGCTACATCTGCGAGTGCGTATCCAGCCGAGCGGCTCACCTCGTGTCGGCCGGTATTGCGGCACTGATTAACAAAATGGATGAACCGAGCGTGACGGTAAGTGTGTTGGTTTTTGGGTGGAAGATTTCAACAATTGAATGTTAACTTTTTTTATTGTTATGTGACAGGTTGGCGTTGACGGTTCCGTGTACCGTTTCCATCCCAAGTTCCATGATCTAATGGTGCAAAAGATCCGACAGTTCGTCAAACCGCACATTTCCTTCGATCTGATGCTTTCGGAGGATGGTTCCGGTCGTGGTGCAGCGCTAGTAGCGGCGGTCGCCTGCCGTGAGGCACAGTAAACGCTTGTTCTCGGTCAGACCGCACCGGTATAGCAACGAGATGAATGAAGAAACCGAACACTACCTACACTAAACCGCGTGTGCGTGCATGTGGCCAGAGATGGTGAGATATTTGGTGCAGCTGCGTAGCTACTCTCCAGTCGCTGGTACACCGTTGCTAATGTTCACCGACAGCAGCGTTCATCGTGCTTCAGACACTTTTCTTGCGTGTTGTAACGTTATCATTCTCCATTGGTTTTTTTTTGTCACATGGAACGAACGGCGGGCGGTCACACGGCAGTAACCACCACACTCGCGAATTGATGCAAAAATGGGCTACAATAATAGTGAGAGCGTACAGTAGAGTGACCACCTCACCGCGACATAGTTGCGTACAAACGTTCACAATTCTCACCCTAGCGTAACTAGTGACTTATAGAGTATATATACATATTATATATAAATAGTGAAAGAAACAATGTTGATCAATGAATAGGAAAGGCAAAGCAAATCATTTTATTAAAACAGCAAGGGTTATGAAGCGCAGCTTCTGACTGACTCCAGCTGAATCCCCACCCATCACCACCGTACATTTACAAAAAAATGAATTCTTGCCCAGAATTGTCCGCCATGCCACGGTGAGAAGGTATAGGAACTTGTTCGCAAACGAAAATGCTGCCAGACTTTGAGGAGTACTACCTCAAGGGGCAAGAAATGCTAGTATGTGCTAGGGAAATTGGCAACAAAACCGAGAAGTGTAAATTATCTTTCGATCGGGCCATCAACGCAACGATGTGTGTGTGTGTGTGTGTGTGTGTGAAGAAATGCGATACGTTTTCAATGCTTCTTCATTTTCGGCAGTAGTGCGTACGTGATCATGTTTGTGGTGGACTTTCAGTCCTTATACAGGGTGTTTGAGCTCAAGTGGCGAAGTTGTTACCATTTCTGGATTCTGCTCAATTTGAACTAGACTGTGTCGAAAAGTCAGATTTGCTTTGCGTTGAACAGCATTGTTTTCAGCATGTAAAAGTTTCAAAATAAAAGAGTCCTAGAACTTCGACACATTTTAGTTCAACTTGAACAGAATCCAGAAATGGGTCCAACTTTGTCACTTGGCCTCGAAACATTCTGTATTGCTATACAGTATGCGAAGTCATGAGAGGATTGTGTTTAGTTGTTCCTCGGTCGGTTACAGATGAGCTTCGGTGCTGAAGAACATCGGCGTGAGCATCCGATTGATTAGTCGATAGCATAAAAATAGAGAGCAGGAAGAAAGTAAAACAATAAACAATAAATAGCAAACCTTTTAACGTAAACTATGACGTCCGGATGCAAACGGTTGCACCGGTTGTATCCGTTGGTTTTGCAAACGAAAAAAGAAAGCGTTATCGCTGTTTAGGGAGATCGCTAATAGCGTAATTAAACGATATGGAGTGGGCTAGCAAAGGGTGGCCAAGGTTTTTGAGTTAGTGTTGTAGATTGTACATTGTTTTAAAATAATTAGTTACAATTATTAATGTTACTGTATTTTCTTTTGTTTTCATTCGCGAAATAAGAAAAGAGTCGAGTGCTAACAACTGAAGAAGAAGGTACGTTACTAGCCAAGGGGAAAGGCAGGGATTAAGTGGGGTGAAAAATTAGACATACAATGAATAAGAGAAGGAAATTTGCAAAATAGTGTAGAAATATAAGAGAAATAATATGCCGAAATCCACAATGAGGCAGCAAACAAAAAATAACTCGTGAGTGCTGTTGTATGATGTGTAATAAAGTAGAAACTGGTTACGAAGACGAAAAAATGGAATGCAATGCAAACAAGCGAACGAATAGGATAATGGACTGATGAACAATGAAATGGATTGATTTCCCCGGACGGATATGTGCTGCCTTGACACGATTTACCGTTTAGTTTGTAGTGCATAGTTAGAATTGTTGTTTTATTTCTCTCTCTCTCTCTCTCTCTCTCTCTCTCTCTCTCTTTCCGGGAATTTTAGTTTTTAGTGGGTTTATTAGGTTTGAATTGTTTGCATAATTTTACGTTTACGTTGTACTGGTAGCATGCTGGTCTGATCATGTACATATCCTCCATGGAACGTAGGCTAACACATACGAAAGTATATTGAACCCCTTCGCTGCAACAGAGACAGTTATCGAAATTCTTCTACGCTAGCAATGCTAACAAAACAAAAAAAAAATACAAGAGAGGGCTCTAATACAAATGTGAGTTCCGATTGAAATGTATAACAACGATAATGCAACCCAGACTTGATTTCTTTTGTTTTAACTTAAGCTAGTCGATACACACACAAACACGCTAAGGACACTGGAAAGCCCTCGATGTAGACAAGTTTGTTAAAAACGTTTTGACAAAAAATGTTAACGCTCTCATTAGTTTCCCACAGTACATTGTTCATGTTCCTTGGGTGAATCATATCGTGCGAAACAACACCGCACGGTGGTGGAACAAAATGAAAATGTATTCATTTGCAAGGCATCCAACACTATTCCACAGCGAAATACAGTCATACTAAACTGAATCGGATTAGTAGATGATAAAAATATGTATGAAATATATATTAAATTGAAAGTATTACTCGTTTGGTCTGGTTTCATTTTCTGTCGGTTTGAATGCGATGAGTTTTTCCTATCCTTCTGCCGCCACAAGCAGTTGTAGTTAATAGATTTCATTAACATAATTACATTATTTAACTTGCATTAAATTATACGGTTTCAATATTCGTCTTATTAACAAAATGCTGCAGAAGAACTGAGTAAACCCCGTTTGAAAAAGTCCACGAATAACCGTTTGACAGTTTTGCACTATTTTGAATGCGCGCAATGAGTGTGCAGGACACACCATGCAAGGGGAACTGTCAAAACGGTACCGTTCAAAAAGTGACAGATGGTCCGCAAACAACATCAGCAGTCCGGGCTCACCACTACACTCGCACACCGAAAAACACATGGTATTCGCGCATACGCGATAACGCGAATCTAGCTACCCGTGGCGACTCACGGAATGCCAGTGCCGAGGGTCAAATGCGAACGATAAATTTCGTTCGTACGTGACGGTGGATGCAACGGTGACCGTACGAAGCTGCGTTCCGTTTTGTTTTGCATAACCCTCCAACAAGTTTAATCGAAATCAAAACAGTGTCGTGTTGTGTGGGAAAGATTCAACTCGCGGAACAGTGTCGATCAATCATTGCCCAGGTAAGAGGATGTGCTCCCACACAGGGACCAGTGCCAAGCAAGGAAAACAATGTGCAAATGTCTTACGATGTCGGGTCGAATTATCGAAACTGGAGTAGCCATAGTGAAGAACGCTTGCAATCTTATCTCGCGAACGGATTAAAGTGTCAGAGATTGTGTGCAAATGTTCCCTCCCGGCCACGGATGTGCCTTTTTTAGCATGAAAAAGGCCCTCGTTGAAGATTGATCCGTGCAATCTCTATTGTGTTGTTACTGCTTTCTCTATTTTTGCACTGTTCCCGATGCTGGCCCGATATTGTCACCCAAGCCATCCAACCTTTAACTAACATACACACACACACACGCACACATCTTGCGATAACTTTATTTCACCGTAGCCATATGTGCATGCCGTAATTATGATTGCCATCCCACGGTTGCAAGGGTTCTGAAAGTGGCACGGTCTACCAAACCCCAACCGCAACCGTAAGGGTTGCCGTCGCCGTAACGAAACGGAAAGAAAGCAGAAGGCAAATAATCATCTTCAGCGCGTATCGATTTACGGCGATGAAGCAGTAGACGATTTGCGGTGGTCAGAAAGGTGCGCGGCACGGGTTGAAATCCCACTTCGAGAAGTGGGTTCCATGTGATACAAAGCCCGGGCAGACGGCGAGCAGCGTGTGTACCTTAAGGACAAAACACTTCTCGTGCCGATCTTCGCGTACAAGTCGCATCGAAATTTCTGCCGTGCCGGGGTACGTGCGGCAAGCTGGGTTTCCGGTGGATAGGTCATGAATCCGAGAATCGTCATCATCGGTGCCGGAGCGGCCGGTGTGGCTGCTGCGACACGCCTCATCGAACGGGGCTACAAGAACGTGAAGATTCTCGAGGCAGAAAATCGCATCGGTGGCCGCATCCATACCGTACCGTTCGGGGCAAACGTTGTTGACCTGGGCGCACAATGGTAAGTGGCAAGTGCTTGTCCTTCCTTTAGGTTCTAACACCCTGTGCCTTTATTCATTTTTTCCCTCTCGTTCGAAATAGAAAGATTGTTTCGCTCATGTTACCGCCCACAAGTGGGCGGCCAATATGTAATTCAAGAATTTCATTCTATTCCTTTCACCGGCTCTAGTTATGAAGGTCACTAAATAATCGATTAGCATGATTATAATTTATTTACTATTCACGTTCATTTCTCGCTGCTATATTGTCCACCTGTATTGGGTTCGTTTCTCATACAATCGTTTGCGATCTTTTGCAAATGTTCTTTTTCTTTTTTTAGGTGCCACGGAGAGAAAGGCAATGTTTGCTACGAGCTTGGTTCGAAGTACAACGTGTTCGACTCGAACAGTGCCCGGTACGAGCGGTTCGTGCTGACCCGCTCCAACGGTGAACAGATACCGAAGGAGCGAAGCGAAAAGTTGCTCGGCCTTATCTGGTCGATCCTGGAAACGCACAAGCACGAGCTGACCGGTTACCGGGGTTCGCTCGGTTCGTTCATAATGGGCAAATTTCGGGCCCTGCTCGAGACGGCCGAGTATGCGGATGTGAACGATGATACGGCGTACCAGGTGTTGGAGTTTTTCCACAAGTTTGAAAACTCGATCGAAGCCTCGGACAGCTGGTTCGATACGTCCGGACCGGGCTATCTGCACTACTGGGAGTGTGATGGCGATTTGCTGCTAAACTGGCGCGATAAAGGCTATCGAACGGTGTTGGAAATTTTGATGGTAAGTAGGGTGAAGGATCTCGGTATCGGCCTTTCCTCATTGATAACATTTTTAACCTCTAGAAACGACATCCACTGCCCACTGCAACCGATGCAATCAACCTGGAGGATTATACGCACTTTAACAAAACGGTAGCCAACATCAACTGGACCGCTGGACCGGACAGTCTCGTGTCGATTCGCTGCACCGACAACAGTGTGTACGATGCGGACCATGTAATATGCACGATTTCGTTGGGTGTATTGAAAGAACGCTATCAAACGTTGTTCACACCCGATCTTCCACCGATCAAGCGCAATGCGATCCAGGGACTAACGATCGGTACGGTGAACAAGCTGTTTCTCGAGTTCGATAAACCATTCTGGACGAAGGGCTGGCAGGGTTTGAGCTTGATCTGGAACCAGGCCGATCTGGACGAGGTGCGCAAAATGCCCGACAGCTGGATGGAGGATGTGTTCGGGTTTTACATCGTAGATTATCAACCGAACGTGCTTTGTGGTTGGATTTCGGGCAAAAATGCACGCCGCATGGAGCGGGCAAGTGACGAGGACGTGCGGCGTGCCTGTATGTTTTTGCTGCGAAAGTTTATGAAGGGCTGTACCATCCCGGAACCGGTCCGGTTTCAGCGTACGAGCTGGTATTCGAATCCAAACTTCCGTGGTTCGTATACGTTCCGGTCGATGACGACCGATCTGTTGAATACGTCCGCATCCCATCTAGCTATCCCGCTGACGAATACTTGCGGTATGCCGGTCGTGCAGTTTGCCGGTGAAGCTACGCATGATCATTACTACTCGACTGTACATGGTGCGGTCGAGACGGGATGGCGCGAAGCGAACCGTCTGATCGATCTTTACGACAGGTAAGTAGATGCACGGTAGTGGTAGTTTGGTGGTGCAAGAATTCGTAACGGCATGGTTTTCTGATTTGATTTTGTTGTTGTTGCGTCAATTAGTGAAAAATAATTAAAGCCGCTGAAAGAAATTACTGTCAATGATGATGCTATAAAATATTCAATGCAAAATTTATAGCACTTAATTTATAGTACACTAACATCAGCATGGAAAAAATTTCTGTTGTTATGAAGTTTGTTTTCTTTTCGTGATTAAATTTATTTATTTAATGATAGCTCCGAGGTTTGGTTACTATACTGATGTGAAACATTTTCTTAATTAATTTAATCTTGTAAACATATTTGTTTGTAGTAAATATCAATTTGCATTAATTTATTCGAAACACTAAAGAAACAAAACTTTACTCTGCCCACCTTACACTAAGTTACTGTATCCGTTGTTCTGTTAAAATTTGTTTCGATTCCTTTTTATTCTAGTTTTATCGTTTTGTTTCCTTCTTTTCTTCTTCCTTCTCCTCCTGCAGGAAGGCACATCTGTAAGCACGATGATGCAGACACAATTTGCCATATCAAGAACGAAACACTTGACCAAATGCTACTACACACACAGATAAGGGATACATTTTTGCATACAAAATAGTGTACGATATTCCTGTTTTTAATGTATTTTTTTTTGTTTGTTCTTTTATTAGTAGATAGATGAAATAAATATGTTTATTTTATTTTAAAATTAAACTATCGTCTTAGCGCAATTTGTTGATTTTTTTTACATGCTTTAATCGATTTTAGAATCGTCTAATCTTAAATGTATCATCCTTTCTCTCTTTGTAGGTTGATACCACCGTTCAATCATGGCCCGAAAGCGTACGTTGATGTACTGATCCTTGGCGCTGGTATTGCCGGTCTTGGAGCCGCTAAACAGTTGCGTAATTCGGGCAAAAGCTTTGCCATTCTCGAAGCACAATCATCCCCCGGGGGGCGCATTAGTACGAAAGCGCTGAAAAAACATCACGTGGGTGGGAAAGGTTGTCAGTTGGTTGAAGCCGGTGCCCAGTGGCTACACGGAAGGCAAAATGAGCTACACGAGATAGCTAAGCGGAATGAGTTGCTGCGCGAAGAAACGTCTGAAGAGGGTTTGGGAGAGTTTTTGCGTGACGACGGATTCCGGATAGACGATCATCTCGTAAAGCGGGTCGACTTTATTGTAGGGCAGATTTTAGAGCAATGCGAAGAATTTGCGGCACGTACATCCGGTGGTGAACGAGACGCATCGTTTCCGGTATCGTTGGAGGCATATTTACGCGAACAATTTCGAAAGCGAACGGAGAAGGATTTTACCGCAGAGCAAAAGGTGCTGGCACAACAACTGCTCGACTGGCACTGTCGGTTTCAAATCATCGACAATTCCTGCTTGCACGTGTCGGACATTTCGGCTAAATTGTGGGGCAGCTATTCGTTTAACGGTGAGAGTTGTCAGGCCCACATCAACATGCGGTACGGCTTTCAGGCCCTCGTTAGCTGCCTGATCGAAGAGATTGGCATGGAGAAGATCGTGTACAATAAGGCGATCTGTGAGATCCGTTGGTTGGATGGACGGAGCAAGGTGATTGTGAAATGTACCGACGGTACGATTTATTGCTGCCAGCATCTCATTGTAACGTTCTCGCTCGGCGTACTGAAGGACACGATGGATCAACTGTTTCAGCCAAACTTACCGGCAAGCTACAGTCGCTCGATCCGTAGCATCGGGTATGGGACGATCGATAAAATCTTTCTACAGTTCGAGGAGGCATGGTGGGGCAAAGCGGAAGGTATACAGCTGGTGTGGCGGGATGAGCTACGGAAGGATTCACACTGGACACGGTTCATTTCGGGATTTGATGTGCTGAGTCCGGGACCACCGAACACCCTGCTCGGTTGGATCGGTAGCTATGGGGCGCTTGAGATGGAGGCACTGAATGATGAGCAGATCGTGAGCGACTGTGTGTTCATTTTGGAGAAGTTTACCAAGAAGAAAGTACCTAAACCTGTCAATTATTACTGGTAGGTTATATGCTTCAAACATGTACTTGTTTGTTGTCTAGAAAAACTGTAATCATTTCGTTTATTCACAGCACTAGATGGAATTCCAATCGATACATTCGTGGTTCTTACAGTTACACCTCAGTTAACTGTGACCACGAGCAAAACTTTATGTCCAACCTAACGGAAACGCTCATATGCAATCAGTACGACAAATCGGGCGAAGAATCACGCAAAAAGGAATCCTTGCCGGCAATGACTGCATCCTCGGTAGTGACACAATCAGCTACAATGGGCACCGCCAGTACGCGAACGGGGACGTCCGCGAGCAACACCAGTGGCCACAGTACGAGCAGCAGCAATAGCAGCAACACACTAACTAGCGTCCCGCTAACAAACCTTAGCACCAACAATACACCAAACAAGGTAATGGCGGTTCCGAAGACAGCCGAAACGCTAGTCAAAACTCCCAGCAAATGTTTGAGTTCCGCCTCCACGACAACCACACCCGGTTCGAAAGGGACAGGTGTGAACAATAATAATGTTAACAGCAGCAACACCAAAACCAGTACCACAATCCATTTTGCTGGCGAAGCTTGCCACGAACGGTACTTCTCAACCGTTCACGGGGCGTACCTATCCGGGATGGAGCAGGCAAAAAAGATTATGATGCTCAATCAATAATCACTTCTACCGATTACTTCCTAGCGTGAGAAGCTACGAAACTTAATAAACGCAACACTACAATCGTAACGAAATCAAAAACACCGTCAACTTAGCAAAGCAGACCAACATAGATACAGATATAGAAACAGATCAGATAAGATACAACAAGAAGAAAAGAACTATACATTATAAAAGAAAGCATAAACTCGTGTAAGAAGTTGATAATTAGTCAGTAAGCGTGTAGAAAAGCAATCCCAACAAACAAAACCCCGAACGTAACCGGGAACAACACATGGGGAGTAGCAGAAACACTTACATTAGAGAAATAAGGAGAAAGTGCCCAAAGTGCGTGCGCCTATCTATTTACCTATAGCGCTCATTGCAAATGAGAAGATTGTACGTTAAGAACAGTTAGGACAGCTAGAAATAGTATACGTAGGCTCAATACATTGCATGTAGCATCATCTTCCATAGTGCTAAGATAAGATACTTGTTTTTTCTCTTTCCGGCAGAATGAATTAACGCTCTTCCATTTACTTACTGTCCTTAATGGTTAAACAAGGGTAAATGTTAAGTTGAATTGTTTAAACGCATTTGTTAACTGTAGTGCAGATTCCGTTCGGCACGCATGTCACAACACAATCAGTGAACATCCTTGAACAAGTTTCATATTCCTTCCGATTGATAATTAGTTTCTCTATGCAATTGGCGAAAGTATTATAGGGTGCAGTTAGACTGCAAAGAGCAAACATGAAACCGTAGAGCTTTCCGCCGTTTCCATTTTATAGAGCAATCTAGAAAAGAATAAATAATTCAATCCTTGGAATTTCGTGGAAAGCAAATCATTTTTCAACGTGAAAGAAATAATTACACCAATGTTATATTGTTATACCTTACAAATAGGGAACAGTGGGGGAAGATGTCTTAACAATTAGAATAGTTAAAATGCAAAAGAATGCCATATCTGTACGAAAAACATCGGAACTAAAGGTATACCATAATTATAATAGCATTCCATAATAGAAAATCTTGTTTACGGATGCGAATCATTGCAGGGCTGAACGAACTTTTTAATGTTTTAGATAATCTTTTACGCATCACACATGAGCACATCAACGGTAGGTAGCTATTTAAATGATATACAATAGGATACTATCCGGAAATTCATTACTTCATTTAAATGCTTCCTTAAAGGGTAAATAAGTGAATTAAAAGCGTTTCCTCTGTGTATTTTTGGTATTGAATAAATGCACCTGTCTTCAATACACTTCGTGACGAACCCTGCACCTGTCAAACTAAGCCGTGTACAGGTGTTACTTGGGGATGCTATAAAATATATATTTAAAAAATGAATTTGCTTGAAATGCTTGTTTTTTACAGAGAAATAATTTTGATTTGTTTAGAAAAATCAATAAAACATTTTGTGTCATACCAATTGAAGCAAATAAGCGAATTAAATTGGAAAAAAATCTAAATTATTCGTCTAATGTTTTTGAAGTGCACACCATGGTGGCCGATGGAGGTCCCACAGTGCAGCACAATCGTACCGTATATAAACGGGGTTCGTCGTTTCAAAACAAGTCATTTTTTTAAATTCTTCGTGATTGAAGGACCGTGGCTAGCACGTGTCGTGTGAAGGTGCAACGCAGCAAAACAGAAAACGGTGATTTAGCTTCTGTAGATTAGTTATTGCTTGTTCGTGCGCGCGATCTGTGTGGATTGTTGAAGAAGCTTTAGTGCAAAACTCAAACAACAAATCTTCGTGTGTTGATCGACCAGGTGTTGGCTGTCTTTACACAGTACATTGTACATTATTATTACAAGTGGAAGTGTCGCATTGCATTTGGGTGATTTAAATGAACTTAGCCGCAAAAGTGTATCTTATCGTATTGCAAGCGATCGGTGGTTTACGCAAAAGGATGTTTTTAAAAATGGATTTAATTTGGCAAAATGGATTGAAAAGAGTGCATAATATTCGTTGACAGTAAAAAATCANCAAACAACAAATCTTCGTGTGTTGATCGACCAGGTGTTGGCTGTCTTTACACAGTACATTGTACATTATTATTACAAGTGGAAGTGTCGCATTGCATTTGGGTGATTTAAATGAACTTAGCCGCAAAAGTGTATCTTATCGTATTGCAAGCGATCGGTGGTTTACGCAAAAGGATGTTTTTAAAAATGGATTTAATTTGGCAAAATGGATTGAAAAGAGTGCATAATATTCGTTGACAGTAAAAAATCACGTTTTAAAAGGGATGTTCAATAGTGAAAATTTCTAATCTGTTTTAAACGACACGAGTGCTGTTTAAGTGCTATTGCAAAAATAAAAAACATTAACAGTCTACTTTGATCATTTATTGTGATGAATTAGTGTTTGAAGAAATCACACCTGAACGGTTCGAAAAATGTGAAACAGTATAATAAAAGTAAGGTGAAAATCGTGTTCAAATTTATCCAATTGATCAATCCTAACCAAAGACTGTAATTCATATGGAAACATGTTTAATCACTGCTTTCGTTCAGTTAATTTTAAGGAAAACCGCATATTTCCTAAAGTTGTACCTTAGACCAGTCCAGTCCATAGCCGTACCAGTGCTGTACGGCTAATTAAGCTCCATTATAATTTTATTATCCAAACTGGGAGACACAAAACACAATACCTTCCATGTGTTTTTTTTTTGGTTTTCCCTTCAGTTTATCTTTCTCGAAGGGTGTTTCGGTAAAAAAGCAAAACAAAACAAAACAAACCTGTTTGAAATCACAGCAAATGTGGTAGAAAAAAAAAGAAAACAGAGCAAGCCCAACACACCACGATCGTCAAAATAAACGTTATCTTTTGTTTTATTGCACTTGAATATAAAATCCTGTTGACGATCCTCTTTTGGTTTTGTCTTTCAAATTTTCCCTTTTCTCCCAGAGGGCTAAACTTTGTTTCGATAAGTTAAAGAACAATTTATACGCTAAGTGTAAAAAACATGAAAACGAATTATTTTTATTGTTTAAATCAAACACGTAACAGCTGTTTGGACGGTTTGAAATTGTGAATTTTACTCACGTTTTCCAAATGGTTGCTTCCTTCCATTAAAATCCTACCCATGTCTGTTGAGCTATCGATCGATTACGTTCTGTAGATGGTGAAGCTAACAGGTAACACTGCCCTTCAGCAGCATTGCATTTTTTATTTTCTTCAACCACCCGATTCGGGTGGGTCAATGATGGGATCGGGACTGTATTATACCCCGAGGCTAGAGGCTTCATAAACAACTGAAAAAAAAGCACCACACCGAACCGAAACGTCAAAACCGAGGAAAGAGACAAGGATTGGCCGGACCAAAAGCATTAACGCCTTCAGCTACAAAGCAAACGGGTCGGTCGGGCAAAGTGTACGAAGGAGCCCAGAGCCTGCGAGCGCTCACACATCAACACGCGAATACACACATCAGGAAAAGGAAAGTAATCGATACATTCCTTCGCTGGCCGAGCGTCACTTTCTAAACGAAGAGAAAGACCATACCCGACAGTCGAAAGTGGCTGGAATTCTTTTTGCTGCTTTCGGTGGTAGGAGATACCCTCCACAACAACAACAACAACAAAAATCGCTGACCAACCATTCGAGTTATCCTGTTCGATTGGAAGCTGCAGCTTTGTTTCGCAAACACGTGTCTTTCGGTGCTGTGTTGGCCGATGCTTACATGATTGTCGCTTACGTGTTCATGAAAGATCGCATTAAGAATCAAATGTAATGTCCCAAAAAAAGGAGTTGCTGTGGTTGCTTGTTTTCCACAAAACAATAACAAACGATCGATCAAATGATCCCAGTTGATCTTCGCCACCCATAATTCACTTTGACGTAACATGTAATCCAGTTTGCTGTGTGTGTGTGTGTGTGTGTGGTTTTTTGTCACTTGTTTTCTTTTCCTGTAAAACGGAAAACATAACCATTAAAAATTCTATCGATTAGGAAAGCGATCGTTCACAGATCGTTCGCACGATCTTTCGTGAGTGTGTGTGTGTGTGTGATCCCTTTTTACGCCTCGAATGCATTTCGTTCGATTGTTGTTTCTGAAATTCATCTCTGCTGATTATACGCCCAGTTGATACATTTTTATATACCACGATGAATGCAATATGCATAAGGAGCTTCAATAGATCCATCATACGCCAAAGGAGAAAGTGTGCACTGAAAAGGGTTCGTAACAATATAAATCGATCCGTAACGTTGTGCCTCCATTAGGCGTTACTGGTTCCAATTTCGGATGCACGGGATAGTAGTTTATTTGTTTTGATTAAGTGTGGCAGCGTTTCCCTTTTAATTAATTCCCATTATTTATTTATTGAAGGCTTGTATCTAGAAGGGCTATTTGTAGGTATGTGCTTTTTTTTATTGACAAAAATAATATGCCATTAAAGTTTACATCTCAAAACGTTTTTTTGAAATTGATGAGACGCCGGACATATTAATATAAATGTATTTTTAATCGGGTTTTAGTTGTCACTAGTGTTATATTTCATTTGCTAGTTCAGATTATAGCAAGATCAATATGATCGTTTGTGAACGAAACTAACACTCTCACTATCAGCAACAAGCTAACGTGTGGTTGTATGTGTAGTTATCTCTCCCTGTGTCGTTCCATTCAATCCATTCAATCGAACATCTCAAACACCAGGCAACTACAGAACGATAAATCGTTTGTAACGCAGGCAAAGCGTGGCTTGCGCAAAGTGCCAATAAACTACAATAAACAGTGATCAAAACATTCACCCAAAGACAGTGCGAAAGTGCGAAAAACCACAACAAAACAAAAAAAAAAACAGATCGTATTGCTTGAACACAATCACAACAACCACCGATCATCGTTCGTAAAGCCAAGTCATAATAATCGGAGATAATGGTTGCATAATTTTATCATTAAATTCGTATCCATCCAACATACAACAGTGCAGAAGGCGTAAAACAAAGCAAAGGCGTATTGTTGAACCTAGTGGAGAGAAAAAAAAAATAAGAGAAAGATTTTTGCGCACAAGGGTTTGCCGCGGAGAGTGTACAGAGTGAGTGTGCAGATTCAATGGATTTGTGCCTCGGGCCGGCCATTACCACCAGCCACCGGGCTCTACGAGCGTGCGTCTAGTGAGTGTGTTCTGTATGGAGGTGCGCGCGCGCGAGTGTGTGCGAGAGTGATGTTCAATTGCCGCAAGTGTCACGGTATTGTCTTTTGGTGAATCTGCTGTGTGTGCATTGTTAGTTTGGCATGCCTGCCGAATGCTGATGTCATACGGTGTACTTCGTGCTGTGTGATTTAATTGCAAGTTTACAATTTAAAGCGTACCGCGTGTCTGTATGCCCGTTCTGGAGTGATATTTAATTGCGCGATAACACTTTTAACTAATCTGCACAAACGTAAACGTGCATATTTCGCTGTTACAACGAAATTCAACAGTGTTGTTAGGTCGGCAGATAGGTCGTGTATGTGTCGTTTGTAGATTAGTGTGAACCGGCTGACTCTGAATCGTACCAACACGGAACAATGGAAAACGAATCCTGTTACGGTGGCGGCGATATTGCCGGTGCCATTTTCGGTACACTGATCGCCGTCATCCTGGTGGCGGTGTTGCTCTGGTGGCTCTACAAGAAGAACTACATCCTCAAGCGCAAAGGTACGTATTTCACTCACGCCGTATCAAACAAGGAAATTGAATTCATCAATCTCAATTTCTCCACTGCTAGCACGACGTTGCAACGGCGTATCCGGTGCTGTTTTCATCATTAACGCATGCTTTAATTTGATATTATGAAACTTCGGAACGATCTAATCCCCGCAAACGAACGCGTTGCCTACCCTCTTGAAGAGGCTAGTAGCGTCTGGTACACGCGAGAGGGTATCACCGATCAGGCCAATATTGTTTTACTTCGCCCCATCAAAACCGATTAGACGGAACGGAAGACGAACACTTTGCATACCCGCGCCTAAGTAAACCGGTACGGAACTTGGCAGGCCACCCTTACTACTGGTGATTAGGTCAATCAAGCGAGAAAAGCCACCCTGCCCCAAATGGTAGCGTGGATTGGAAAAAAGTGGGTTGACAGGATGTTACATGCGTCGCATGCAAATGACACTCTATATCGTGTGTGCCCTCTGCGTTACGCCAAGTGTCACTCGTTGCACCGAGTTTAATTCGTATCGATTGTGCAACGGTTCGGTGGCTCACCAGCACCACCAGCGTCCAACGGAGGGCCACTTTCCATCGGGATCGGGCATAGCAATGGCTTACCCGCGAAGGGAAAGCAACGCCACCGCTTTGTCTCACCTACACCGCCCTGTCCCGTTGGACGGGTTCGTTTCCTTTTTCCGTTTTAGGCCCGCGTAAACTATCGACGCCCACGGCAGATGATGGCACGTTGGTTTTGATGGTGTGTCGCCCTCTGCCACGAAACAGTATGATGGCTGACCGGCAGCAGCCGTCATGCGTTGGAATGCGATTGATTCGAAGGGGCAGCCGAGTCTGGCCGGACTGGGGGTTTTATCATCATTTGCATACGAATCATAATGTTTATCGATCGAGGAGAGTAGTTCGGCGTTTCTCTGCGCTGTGAACGGCACGGGCACGCACATACGTACCCATCGGTTCGACACGGTTCATCGAACGTGGACCGTGGGTTGGTGATCGGCCGGCCCGATCGTGTTTACCCCCCACGTACTGTGGCTATATTTTTCCAAGCTCTTTTCCGCGTGAAGATTTGTGCGATACCGTCGTTGGCTGCCGGAGGGAATGGGCTGCCTCGTCAATCAGAATAGCCCATGTAAAGGCGAGGGCGTGTGTAGAGCGCATCGAAAGTTATCGAAAAAAGTTTGTTTTACCCCAAAAAAATTGTATAAAATGAATTTTGTTTCATTTTAGTTTCAGTTTTAGATAAAATCACGATATTAATTACTTATTACGCCGGATTCAGCACTTGCACCATTATACCGGATGTTTACAACACCGCCTCACACACTTTTCGAACAAAACTGTACCGCCCTCAGACTGAACTCTTTGCGAGGAAGGAAATAAAATCACCTTCCCATTAGTCCATGTAACACCACATAACATGGCGTAGGCGCAAGCACTACAAGCACCGCGGAAAAACTGTCGGACAGTATAGTAGTGGGCACAACAATTTTCCAATTGCACGGATAAAAAATAGCATTTTAATTCCTACGGACACGGCGAGCGGACACGCACTAGCGCACCGGAACTAGCATTTACCGCCGGATCGGTAGTAACAAACCTACCCGCTGTATTTCAGTAGTGCACTTTCGGAATGACATCGACAACATGCAGACGGTAACGCATATGCTAAACAAACTTCCCTCGCTGGTACAGGAAGCTTTCCAATGAGCTGTCCAGCAGAGCCTACTGTCCGAACGATGGCATCGTCCATCAACATCCCCTATTTGCGTGACAGGGCGTAATGATTGTAGGCATCTCGTAGCGTGCTTGAAAAATTGCAAGTGCGACAAATTGCGTCCCTCATGATTGACTGGCGCACATTAATTGTGGCTCAAGCTGGAGCCTGTTTTATGTAAAATCGTAGCGCCTTGGAAGCACTGAAAGTACACGGGAGACCTCCGGAAATTGGGTGTGGAGAGTGGGAAGCCCTAATCACGCACAAAGGTCATAGTGTGCGCCAAGTGGACCGGAATATATCCCAATATCTTCAAAAATGTACTTCCCACCTGGTGGGAACTCCAAACGCATAGGAGCGTTTGGAATAGGCCCTGTCAGGCGATGCACGATCTCTCCCCAGGAATACATCAGTAAAACATCGATCGCCGTTGATAAACTTCCGGTTTCGATCCAGTTTTAACGGTGTGGTGTAAATACTTCACGCCTCATTTCTATCACCTGGCACTCATCTGGCGTGACCTGTTGTTTTAACCTGGTGTTTTCAAACCAATCACGGTCCAGATGTAGAGGAATTCACGCACAGTTGGAGAGTATCATTGCTGCTAGGAAACAAGTACAGCGCCACCGTACGAAACTCTGTACCCTTAGGGCCGGTGTGACCCTCGTGAAAGTTTGGAGGCACACTCGGGAAGTTCACACACCTTGGAGATATCGCAGTAGTAGTTTTAAAGTGTTCCAAACAAGGTGAAAACCACGGAAATTGACCAGCAAGAGGCGTTAGACACCATGCCATACAAAGGGGGCGACTTTAGCGATGTTGGAGATAATTATTTCCCTCTTGATTTTTGATGCCTGGTTTTGTTATCTTCCTCTAACGGAGGCCCATCTTGCGGACCGCCGATCAAGCGCACGATCCTCCGATCCTTATCCAAATACGCCCGCGGGCCATTTGATACTGTTTTTGCAAATTAATAATGCTATATTTTCGTGAACAGAGCGCGCGCGTCTGTGTGTGCGGGTGCGCTTGCTGCGCTATTTTCTCGATCTACGATACGCTTATCTGCTTACCTCCTGGCGTATGTAGATGTGGCGGTAGATGTTTGTTGTGTGTTTGTCCGCTGCAACCGGAAAAACAAGTTTCTTGTTCTTCGGCGGCAGGAAACTTGCTAAACGACACGCATATATACACACGCGCAAACAAAAATACGGCCTATACAGGTGCACCCAGCGATCGGTCGCAACTTCATGAGAACTCGTTTTCCGAAACTCTGGAACCAGCATCCCATCGCGAGACTCGCTATCAGGATTCGATACGGTTTTGCTTCATATTTGCTTCTTTTTGTCTTGTTTGCCTTTGCTGACACATCGGAACAGGTCGGGGAACGGTGGTGGAACGGTGGTGGAATCGCGGGCTTTATGCAAATGATGGTTCCCGAAACCCTCCCGAATGGCTATAGAATCGGCGATGAACCTGATCCAGAGGTCTCACAAAACTGGAACTCTCTGTCCCAACGGTCGTGGAATAACAAAAGGAAAGCAGTGAAGATGCGTGTACTAGCGAGAGAAGCAATTAGCTATTGGCATCTTCCCTTGCCCAGTGGGACAAAGCGGAAGGTTTTGCTTACGCAACATGTAAAGCACCTGTGGTGTCTGGACATTGTTTTGTTGTTTCTTGTTTTTTTTTTTTTTTATAAATATATTTTGCATCAGTTCCGGTGACATGATATCCGCTTGCTGATTTATCGATCATTCGCTCCATCCAGCACCGTGTTGTGGCGGCAAGGGGAAACAACACCCGAGGCATGTCCACCGTGTGTCATACACATGAGTGATTGGGTAATTTCAAAGTTTTTAGAAAACTTTCTCTAATGCCCCGTTTTGCTACGGTGTGATCATGAGAAACGGCAACAAATTAATGTGCTGTGTTTTTATTTAAGTGATTATGGTTTTTTTTAATGACAAATGATTGTTTTTTCGTTATTAAACATTGTTTTTCATTTTAAATTTTATAAAAATTAAAAATTAGCTGATATAAAACAGCTTTTGTGAACTGTTTTTTTAAGTCAAATAGCAGATTATTATTAATATGAAATTCAAATGATCTCCCTTACAAACGTATTACAGAAAGGGCTGATTTTTTGAACTTCATTAGATAATTATGAACATTAGTTTGACCTTTTGACAATACAAATTATTTATTTATGTTCTTAACGTAGTATAACAGCTGTAATCGTTTGCTGATACGTACAAGTTTAAAAGAAATATGCTTAATGTACTTAAAATAGCTGGATGTTTTAATTTTAAAAGCAAAAATAAAGAGCAACAACAATCATACTGATAGCTTCCCAACAAAACACTGCGTGACAAACGTAATCACACAAGAAACATATTTTTGCGTATAAATTTTGCTTGAAGCTTTACTGAACATAACAAGCATTTTTCACAACTATTAGTGAACTATCGACTTCCGTTTGCGAGCTAAGGTTGCGAACTGACCACGATTGCACGTTCAGTTCGCTGCTGATCGGTCAGCGACCGAATGCCGCCGAAGTCAAAAACAGAAGAGAGATAAAGAGAGACAAACAAACAAANTGCTTGAAGCTTTACTGAACATAACAAGCATTTTTCACAACTATTAGTGAACTATCGACTTCCGTTTGCGAGCTAAGGTTGCGAACTGACCACGATTGCACGTTCAGTTCGCTGCTGATCGGTCAGCGACCGAATGCCGCCGAAGTCAAAAACAGAAGAGAGATAAAGAGAGACAAACAAACAAAAAAAAAAAACACACGCAGAAACCACACATTGTTTGGGGTGACCATTTCCCCGGATCAAGTGTAAAAGATAAACATTCCAACGGATCGACCGCATTGCCGCAGGCCGGCTCACATCACGCTGGATCGCGGCCCTGGATGCCTGGCGTTGGCTATTTTCTATTCCACATTTCCATTCCATTCGTAGCGGCCATTCCGGAGGTATTTCTCGGGGTAGGGAGTGGCCATCGTGGGGACGGAAGGGGGAAGCAGATCTGCCATGCAGATCTCACAACCCATGGCCCCGTTGGGCAAAGCGACAAAGTGGATGATTTTTATATCACTTTTCACAAACGAAAACGGCGCTACGTGTGTGTGTGTGTGTCTGCCACCCGCTCGAGTATATATCGCTGTGACGAACGCTTGGGCGTGATGTGGTTGGGTTCCGAAAAAAAACTGGTTTGTGGCATTTTTGCGTTCTTGCGTGTTCGCGCTGGCATAAAACGCGCTTTTCAATGTGAAGGGGGTTTGGGTGCGCAACGTTGGAAAAGAATTTTTATCATTATACACACCTTCGTCTTCGTCTTCATCACAAAACCGTATGTATATATATATATATATAATTCTTTTCGGAGGGAGAACAACTTGCTGGTGCGCGAAGAGAACGCACACACCGGTTAGAAAGCTTTTTCTGCAGAAAAGAGACACCTCTGACATTCACTCCAGAGGCTCGCACTAGAGTGTGCGGTGAGCGTTGTATCTGTTCGCGAAGAACTATTTCATTTGCATCTGATAAATAATACGAGTGCGATCTTTCGCTCCTTACGACTTCCACTGCGTAGAAGCTATATGTTCCAAAAACAAAACAAAAAGTATTCCAATCGGTTGTCCGCAAACGAAAGATACTTTCCTTTACAGATTTACGACGTTTTTTTTTTTAAATAATTTCACCTTCTCAAGGAACGGCATCTTGCCGGGCGATTAAACAATTCTTCTCTGTCTCTNTGCGGTGAGCGTTGTATCTGTTCGCGAAGAACTATTTCATTTGCATCTGATAAATAATACGAGTGCGATCTTTCGCTCCTTACGACTTCCACTGCGTAGAAGCTATATGTTCCAAAAACAAAACAAAAAGTATTCCAATCGGTTGTCCGCAAACGAAAGATACTTTCCTTTACAGATTTACGACGTTTTTTTTTTTAAATAATTTCACCTTCTCAAGGAACGGCATCTTGCCGGGCGATTAAACAATTCTTCTCTGTCTCTCTTCACCGTCAAATGTTACAAAGCACCGAAAAGTTCTTGTTCGTGTTGAGCGTCGTTTTATTGCTTATGGGACACTCGATTTAATGGGGTTTTGTAACGTGGACCATCCAACAAGGGGTCAATAAGTGTTCGTCGGAGGTCCCATTAACCGCAAGTGCTTCTTATCTTTAGAATGTTTTTCTTTTACGCACATGAGGATAAAGATCGCGTTCGAAAATCTTGAAACCGAGGATTATGATTCGAACTCAGCGTTTGAGCGTACTTACCCAATTTATCAATTATCGTTTCATCCTCTTTGCCGCCTGCATTGTAACTGAATTCCTTTAGCAGAATGCAAGAAAAGGGCACTAGAAAATTGCCTAGTGGAATACATTTTATTTCCATCGGAACTAACAAACGCCAAAGGTAACAGAAATGACGACTGCCGGGTCGTCTAAAGCAATTGTTCGGGGTAGCTGTAGGTGAAAGCTCTCGGAAACCCAGCCTAATGAAGGTGTTTATCACGGATCGCTGGGCATGAATGGTCCGTAACGGATCGAAAAGAAAGCTAATTGTGGCTTCCGATGTGTGGTAATAATGATTTGCTTCCAATTAAAATAAATCATCTCCGATGACGAACCAAACTTCGTGCTCAATTCTTGTAGAATGCCCACGTGTCCGTATGTGTTCTTGGTACGACTTTCTCTGCTGGGTTAAGTATCATTCTTGGTACGATTTTCAATGTAGGTTAAGATACCTCAGTTTCATTTCCCTTTTTTTTGTCTTGTGTACCACCACATCGTAAAGCGTGGGTTAAAGCAGAACCCATGCACCATTCGGCGCTAGAGGAGTGATGTAACCCACTTTTGCTCTCCGCTCAAACAAACCCTTTCCATTCATGTTCGTCTTTTTTTTTTTTTGCTCCGTGTGGAACGCTGCGATTGTGCAAATATCATAACAAGCATTCGTACACAAACACAGATGACTTTCGTCGCCACAAGCTAGCACACACGCTGCATGCTAACTGGCCTGTTGCATGTGCAACAGTGTTCTATGCCCTTTTTCTTTCGCTCGCTCGTACCGATCATTAGGCCGTGCACGGGAGGCTGTTGCTTTTGCGATCGTTTCTTACACTTGCGATTTAAGCGCTAGAGTAACCTTCGTGCACCATGCGTCCATTGCGAACTGGCAAACGATTTGTAATGTAACAGAATTGGGAAGTGACGGGGGGAGGGGGGGGATTGGTTGTTTCCTTTTACTAGTCCTCCGTGTACCGATGATGGCCATACCACCATAAATATCGCACCAAACCGTGGTCACATGTAGGTTGACGCGCGCTATCGCGATCTTTACCCCTGTTGCATCACGACTTCCGACCGCCGGTGCCGCGTCCAAGCTACGTCGTCGATTAGCCAGCCATACCGAAACTGGCCAATACATGTGAGCTCATAAAATCACCACCCCTGCTGCTTCAGGTTCGTGTAGCGAGCTGCATACAATGCAACCGTACTGTACTGCAAACGATCAGCACCGACGACGACGACGACGACACGGACGACAACGATTATAGATGGTCACGGATCGTTTCGCTTCCTCTCGGTATTGGCAAATGAATGGTCTTACCGCAGACTGCATATAAACGTTGCGCTAATAAGTTGGTGTCGTATTTTAAAAGGGAAGCTGTACGAAGGGAATGTTTCGCTTCTCCCTTGTGCGTTCACATCCCTTCCTCTGCGTGTAAGCGTTCCGTGCGGAAACATCAGCTGGAGAATGTGTTTCATCGCTTACGATGAAGCGGTCGATCGGTTTCTCCCCAGCACGTGTGAGCGATTTATGCCTCCTGCACTGCCCTCAATATCTCCGGGGTGGGTACGTTTATCGTCTATCAGTGCCCGAGTGAATTCGATCCTAATCTTTAGTGGAGATCACGGAGATGGGATTTTTTTTTTTGGTCTGGTTCGAACAGATTTCGTTACACGACGCGCGCAGCCTGTTTTTTTTTTCCACACCATCCACAATTATCTCCAATTTCCGTTCTTCATTTTCCCAAGCGAAGCGATGAGTTTTTATATATTTGGAAGAATGCTGTTTTCGATTACAATGCACTAACGTTAACGGTGCATTTTTTGGGAGGTGGGAGTTGGCGAGCACATTCCACCACCAACATTGTATAATTGTTTATAATCATACTCACTAGCGCAACACTACTAAAACCAAGCAAAAAAAAAAAACACCGGGTTCGGAAAATAACAGTATCCCCATCTCGTGAAAGCTTACGAATGGCTTACACTGCGGCAAACAAGAGCTCTACTGCAGCATTACACCAGTGTGTAGGCGCACTAAACTCGCTGATCTAATCGAAGGAGCCATACATTAAATTTAATGTGCCCGATTCCCTATGGTGCGGTGCGGTTATGATACACGAAAAAGGTAAGCACAGATCCATTTCGAGAACGGCACAGCGGCTTAAACGGGGGCTTGATTTCACCCCTGGTATGCATCCCTTCGTCGATCTATTGCAGAACGCAACTGTTACTCACATTTGGCACGCTTCCTTTCATGTCCGAACCATTGACCGGTGTCGTATTTGGGGGGGAGTTGTGGAATGCTGTTACGCCATTCAGGAACGCCATACAGGTATTCCCTACTTTGTTTGAAAATTAGCTCAAATATTGGATAGCGAGTTTTGCTAAGTAGTTCGTATTCAAGGGAGTATGAAAGAATTTAAATATTGCACTGTGTTCGACTTCAATTGGAAAAGTTGTGAGCTATTTATGGATACTTTTTAAATTGAGCTAGAACTCGAACTCGAGCGTTCACATTTATCAACCTTTCGTAAGATGTAAACAATTCTGCTTAAATGCTCTCTAATTTCTCGCCTTACACACTTGCAAAGCTTTCCGACATTCATTTTCCTGAATGATCCAGATCCAGAAAATGAGAAGTATTCCGTATCTACAGATACGAGCAGCAGTCTTAAAGTGCGTTTTATCTTTACCCATAGATTTTTTCTGGAATTCTGTCATCAAATACTGCATAACATATAAAGAAGTGCTCGAAAACACTACGTCAGTCGTTCACACGTTTTTCAGAAATACCACTAAATTTTACCAGATATTGGTAAGATCTTGTGCTTGGACAATCTGCATAGAGACCCAAGTCCGCATGCTTTGAGTTCTGTTAGATTCTTCAATGCACCTATCTTTTTGAGCCTCAAACCTATTACCACATGTATCTTTAAGAATATAGACGTCAGATATTCATCTCTTCATTAAAGTTACTGGAGTTATTTTTTTTTTTTGATTAAAAACCCAACGTTAGAGTTCTTGGTAGAAAGATGGACAGGTTTGATAGTAACTCCAAATTCGTAGTAATCTTCCATCCCAATTCCCTAACCGTAAATTGGGTCAATCAAGAGTCATTGAACGAAATTTACACATCACCTTTTTTATGCTGCCAATAGCCCTCGAAAAGTATTCACATCGCCCAAAGATCCGCAGGTTTGAAGCACATCGTTTAAAGATTGGCCCAGCTTTCTCTGCGGGCCAAAGCAGAGAACCAGTGCTAGGTTTAATTGGCCGTAGCGGTACCGGTTCTAAGTTTTGTACCGTACTTCCGCGAACCTCTCCAGCCCGAATGCCCCTCTCTGGGGCTGCCCTACTGGGGCTAATATTTGCCTCAATCTATATGCGGTTTTACCCGCCCAATGTAAACAGCTCCAAACCCGATATATCCGATTGGATTGCCATTCGAGTACACACACACATACACACGCACGCCAATTGCCGACCCGCTTACGTGTCGGAAATAATTCGAAACTTAGCGCATCATCCCGAAGCGTTGCCGGAGTCGCGCGATCGTTCGATTCGGGGTGAAGAAAATCGCTTGTATAATTGCTTTCGAATTCAATGTTCTTGCTTACCCGCGTAACCGAAGCGTCCGGTTAGGCTGCCAGCAGCAGCTACCCATTCGTTTTAACCGCAGTTATTCGCTTCCCCATTGATCGGCGACTTGTGGAAGCGTTTAAACGTTTCCTATATTTGTTTGTATCGCTCCATTCCGCGAGCTACAACACATATTAGTTGGGTGTGATTTGCTTTTTTTTCTTGTCTGCCTTTTTTTCTCTTTTCTTTCCGACAGGATTGCACGTGTGTGCGCGCGCCCGTTTCGAATGTGGTGGTTTTGTTAGCGCACCATTCATAACGCACCAGCCTGCCTGTATAGCGATAGCGAGAGAGCTTGCGCAAGAAAGGGTGTCTTATGTCATTGTTTAAATTCCAGCCCTCCTTCAAAAAATGGCGCTGAATATTTGGGACGGTAGTGCGAAGTATTTCGACGCGCTGTGCAATCAGCACCCAAAAGGAGGCAGAGCTTTTGGCCAGTAGTTCGTGTACCGCATTTACGATGTGCGGATGTGGGATTAGGCAAACCAGACAGACCAGCGACGGTGTACACATTCTTCGGTACAACGCAACCCGCTTCGCACAACCGGTAACGCACAATGCCACTCATATCCTTATTTGGGAGCTGAATAGTTTGCAACAATCGTGTGCCAAATGGTAACTAGGTAGCACCCCCAAAAGAGTGTATAACGGTAGTAATGTTCTGTAAACATTTGAACCCCGAAAAAGGGTAAACTCTTGGGAAGCAAATTGAAATCATTTACGTTGACAAATTGAGCATTTGGTGGGAAAGAAAGTTAGCTCACCAAACCTGTTATTCTAAAAACATGTCAACCTGTCATTCATCAGAACTCATGTCCGGTTAGGACCATTCAGTATGTAAATGTTTTTTTTTTTATCTTCTTTCCTGTCTCCCGTTCCCCACCGGACAAAACACCCGGTCCGGTGAGAAATTCAAACAACGGCGAGTAAACAGACAAAGTGTGCTTCAAATTCGAAACCTGTTTGCTAAAAATAACAACAACATGCTGCGTGAGGATAAAGCTCATCAAAACAGTTGGTTTTGTTCTGTCGGTTCTGCAGCGACCGGCAAATGTTGATCGGCATTTTTCGTTTCCGATCTTCATCGTGCAAAGGTTACCGTCGGACTGCAGCATTCAGAAGATCCACGCTGTACGATTGACCTTCGCCAACTAAGGACAAGTGATCGTCATTCGTGAGCTGGGCAGCATGATCGCGAGATCATGCTATGAGAAGGTACGCGGAACATTTAGCATTTGGTTTTGTCTTTTTTTTTTCTTCTGCTTAGTCCAAAATGGGAAACGATCGCTTCACGTACACAGGTGCCGTGTGACTACAGGTGTTTTAATGGTGGCTGAAGGTTATCTTACTTTATGCGATATAGATTTACTTTCAGGTCAATTTGTCCTTTCAGCTCCTTCCAAATGGGTTACTAATGTTTGTTGTTTTTTTTTCGACATTGAAACAGTATGATCGTATAAGTGATTTTATTCTATAGGACAATAAAAAACGGGTTCGTCGCTTTAAAGCTTACGAAAGACTTCAACGAAAGATATAATCAATTGAATCGTTCTTAATATTTTTTTCTGCTTCATAAAACCTTCCAATATAACATGATCAGAGAAAAAAAAGATCAACAATCGAAGTAATTAATTATTTTTCAACAACTCTTCAACCGGTTGGATAAAAAAACAATATTGTTTGCTTTTTTTCTACTTGATCGAAAATTGATTCTCACCCAATTTGGACGCTACTCATTTTCCCGAGGCTCTTTTCCCTTCCCCATCGTTCGGCTCACTCGTTCACTGTGGTGCTCCAGCACTTCCACCCCGTTTCCCTCGATAGTGGAATATCGTCGGGAGAACCAGGAAGCAGCATTACAATAGACCTCCAGTCAATCATTTTCATCCACTACCAATGCTCTCCACACTGTCTGTCTAGGGTTGGTGCGACCGGCTGACCAAGAAAAAGGTACACAGACAGTGAATCTGGAGCAGCGCAATAAATTACGGTGATATTGAAATTCCATACGAAAAAAAAAGGCGCGCGCGAACGAGAGAGTGAGAGAGAGTGCGAATATAAAGAGAGAGAGAACGAATAAAAAAAGGATTGGTCACTTGAATGTTTGCTGCGGGAGCATACCGTGTTGGTTGGGAAGGTGCATTAGCAGCAGAGTGCTCGGGATGCGGTAAATTCCAACCACCACACCGTAACCTCGATAATAAATAATAAAAATTGTAATAATAGCACAAACCGGGAAACGGCAGGAACGACGATACGACGAATGGTTGGACCAATTCCACAGTAGAATAAAGGGATACGAAAGGCTAACGTAAACTGACCACAACGTCAGTTCGTTCGTTCACATGTTCTAGTTTTATTGTACCTTCTTTTTAGAGTGAATTATTGTCACGCTAGGGAATTTCATTTGCTGCTAGAAAGAATGTATGTTAAAAAAAATGTTAGATAGGTCAATTTATTTGCTTAAAGATATGGTACATGTAGAGCGCTTAATGTATATCTCAAACAGCAAATATTAGAATCATTTTAAGAACTCGCGTCAGAATAGACAGGAATTCCTGTTTTCTGGCAAATCATTCATCTTATCAGTCTTTCTACCTGCTAAGCATTATTTAATTGTATAGAATAACCATTTGTTATGTCCCATCTCGAAGAAATCTCCCCTTATAACACACCCCCAGCAAAGGTCTTTGCCCGTTGTGTAACATACAATGTACCAAACGCTTCATCTTACAATGTTGTAATGAAGAAGAGAGCGAGAAGCAAAAAAAAAAAAGTCCAACGCATCTCGACGAAGATGTGTCAGTGCATGATCATTAACGCACACATTACGAGCGGTTCCGACCAACCGACTTGTTTCGCTGTTGCGACCCACCCTCAGACCCGTTTTTGCCAGGTCACAATGAATTCCACATTCCACAACAGTTTTTTTTTTTTGGTTACAGGCTCTTGGTTCGCGCTAGATCATGGCCAGCGCCTTTCGGCGCACGTTTAGCCCGCTATTGCCTTTTTTTTGTCTGCGTCTTGCTAAAGTGACGAACGAAAGCTAAACGCTAAGCGCTGATTGGCATCTTGTGAGATATTTTATTGGCACCGATTAGCATACGGACCGCGGATGGGACAATTAAAATTGATTTAATGTGAGGAAAAATTCCTACCCTGAACTTGAGTGGGAAAGCGTAAGCTGCGAAAGCGAGTTACAGCATTAATTTCACTCTCTCTTTGTGTGTGCAATTAATATTATTTTTACTATGATGACATAAACATGAGTTTCTGAAGATGAATTCGCATTCCCTAGGGTAGGGTTTATACGATTTGATTCGATTCTAATCGGAAAAGATTCAAATTTTTGGTGGATTATTTAATCAAAGAGCTAGTCGGCTGTCTACTAGAGCTTAACACGATTGTTTTGATCATGAACATTTGCCAAGGAACGAATAGGATGGATCTTCCAACAAAGCTAGAGAGATACACCTCTGCACGTGGGAACGAACCGTAAATGAACAAAATTGTTATGAATGAAGGTGAAACCTGTCGGGCGACAGAGAAGCATCATTGAAAATCGAAATCTATCGCAACGAAGAGAAAAAAATCCTTCACCCCAAAGGGACGGACGTTGTGGTTATCATCAACAACATCCAATGTCTAAGCATCAATGAATGAAAAGAAGAAAAAAAATGAGCCTGGAAAACTGGAAAAGGTTGACCAGAGTGTGTGGCGTAGTGGCTTTCAAAATTTACATCTCGCGCCCATCTGATGAGATTCGATCGCTAGAGATATCGGGGAGTTCGCTTCCAGCGCAGAAGAGTTCGCTTCTGTCCTATCGTTGAAGTCATTGTGCATAACGATTGTTGTGCTGTCGTGCCTGGTTGTTACAAAACCCTCCAGGGCAAGGGAATAAAAGGGGAAGTCACTGGAAAGCTGGGCTGGCACTGGAAAGTGTGAAACGAGATGCTTTTCTTTGCCAACTGAAAACACTTTCCTGTCCATTTCTCCCCACGGGTAAACAACTTCCAGTCACATTCGACCTGAAGCGTTTTGGGTAATGTGTGGTATGTATGCTTATCGTTGTTTGACTGTTTAGTCCCTGTTTTACAACATCCCCGTTCAACATTCGTGGAGTTTACTTTGTTTACTTTTAAACCCTACGCGCCCATAAAACATGGGAGGGTTAGGCTAGGTTGTTCAATTTTTTGAACAGCTTTCCGTTTCATTCGTTGGTGAGCAGAACTTGGACTGTTTATCTTTTTCTTTGTCTCTCGCTGAATGGCTACTACAGATCCACTAGACAAGTAGCTCAATTCTCACCTACATCAGCACACACTTTTCCTTTCACTCCGGCACCGAAAACGGTGAATTACGGGACAAATGGTTTGATTCGAACCAGCTTTTGCATAATGCACACGCCCCGTTCAAAGACAAACCATGGTCATCACGTGCCTTTTCGTCATCGGCAAATTATTGGGTCCCGAACTTTGAGAAGGGAGCGCGTGGTCGTTCGCTGTACACCACCCCCAATCCATCATGCACGGATGCAAATCGATCATGCGTGTGTCGTTTGGTGGTGTGCGCACACACTTTGGAGGTATAATTTTTCGCGCATTCTACACAGTCATCTAAATCGGTGCTTTGTTTCATGCAGCGCCCACAATTTCAATCTTCCTTTAGCAAGCGCAAAACGCTCAGGGAACAGTTTTTGGTTGTTGTTGTTTTTAGGGGTTCGGGCGAGTGATCAGTGCGCGTGGTGAGCAATTGCGAAGGACCAGCCGCACATGTTGATTAAGTAATTGTAAAACCCACCGCGAGTGTGGCTCACCCAGTTCGTGGGGTTTTGCGCATTTCATTAGACGTCTCAAATCCGTGCAGGAAAGGCGAATCAATCACGCCTGTGGGGTCCCACCATCCCATGGGGGTTGGTTTCTTCACCCGGTGTGGAAAGATGCCAGTGCGAGGTGGAAATTCACCTTCGTACGAACCATAAATGGAGGTTTTGGTGTGTGTCTGTGTGCGCAGGCTCGTCGAGAACGCGCCGCCATGTGTAGGCTTTGCTAGCGAAAGAACACTCCAACCAAAGCTTCTTTGTGGCGGTTGATGATGTTCCGATCGACGGTTCTTTGACATCAACCAAGCAGATACATGCGGACAAACAACCGAACAACCTTTATCGGATGCTTCGGAGCTTCACCGATACGGGCGTCGAATTAGTTGTATTGCGCTTGGTTCGTATGTCTGTCGTGTTCGTACACCCACGGCGGCACAGATAAATTCGTTAATAATCGATTAACGGCCCTTCGGCCCTTGTGTCGTGCCTTCATTTCCACCTGACGCAGCGATCGCAGCGGTGTGGCTAATCAAGGTAAATGATTTCCATTTGGTAGTGATGGTGCCCCGAACAATCACGGATCGTACGAAGAACAGCTCAGAAGCCAAGAGAGGACGCGTGTGGGGCGATTAATCGTGACAGAACCATTATTTTGGGAAAGGATGCTCGTCGACGGTCCTACAGACGTGGAAAGCAGACGAAGTGTGTGTTTTTTTTGTTGGGTTTATTTCGATTTCATCAGTAAGGGTGGTCGATCAAACGCGCGTGTGTGTGTAGGAACGAATGCTTTAATGTTCTACAGTTTTGAGCCCGATACCATTAGATCCTGTGTAGGATTTATTGCGAAGGTGGTACACAGCAATTCGACAGCAAATGCTGCATTCTCGTACCGCCCTTTTGGGGTGTGTTTGCCTGCTCACACACAAGCCCTTAAATGTGCGTGGCGTGTGATGACAATCGCGTGAACGTGTACGAACGTGCCGCTTGATGAGAACACAGGAAGCAAGGTGATGAAATGTAATGCATTTGATTTACAAATTAAAACAAATGAGCAAATGTAGTAATTAATGCCTTCGGCCCTTGACAAATCGATGACGTATGCTAATGTTTAATGGTTTTTTTTTAATATAAATCAAAGAAAATACAATGCTTTGTAACATTTGGATGAATAAAACATGAAAAATGCGACATAATTGAACAATATTTTATCGATGCATTCAATTCACGTACAGTGTAGAGTGAAACAATAGGAACACTATTTATTTACTGTTAATTTTTACACTTGCAACATGTGTAGTAACAATGACGTTTACAATCGTTTAAAGCTTGACGACCTTACCTGGTCATGCCGGCCATCAAATGACTTACTAGACTATTAGATACCACGTAGTTGCACATAGTCAGTGCTCACTACGGGGGAACGGTCTGGATGGGATTTGAACCGGTCCGGTCGTGTTGGAACTAGCACCGTTGCCAAATACACTACCGGGACGCACCGGTGACGTCCATTATCGTTTCTAATATAAAGACCATGCCTTCCATTATCGTTTCTAATTTTAAGAAACACAAATAATACTAAAATATTAATATTCACAAGCCTGAGATGGTTTTATCGTATCGGCCAACACTATACGAATAAGAAACTAATTTTATTTATTAAATACTAAATATTAATTTTCTTTACTTTTCTCCATGTTTTCTTTTAGGTAAGCATCTTGGTAACATTCAGCGAAAAAAAAAGGTTTCTACTACCCTCATCGATTACGACACAAGCACAAGAATGTACGCTGCGCACGTTTGGGTGAGTCCGTGCAAGTATGCAACACGTTGCACGTTATCTGCACGCTATCAGTAAATAATATGAAAAATGACACAACACGGTGCGCTGGCTGCTGGATCCAGCCAGCATTCCAACCAGACGACACTCTTTCACCCCTCGGATCGATTAATCAAAATGCTCCTTTCGAGCGCCCCAACCATGTGTCGGTGTTTACCATGGCGGCGGCGCTGGCGATGGAATTTTTCGTTTCGTCAATACATTCCGAAAAGTCAATCTCACCGAGAGTACCCGAAGTTCCCGGCGGAGCAAGAACGAATGGCGAAAGGGATGCTTCGCTGCATTCTGCGTGTGTGCAGCAGCCACCCAGCCGTGGTTAACTAGGTGGAAGACGGCCGCGGGCAAACATTGCTTTCTGCTCGCTCGAGAATGAAGCGATAAGAATAATTTCTTCATTAGCACATACCTGTGACCTTGTACGGGTACGCGACTGGTGTGGCACGTTGTGGCAGCGGGAAACTAAAAAACAAACCACAACGATCACATTTGTACACACGACAGCTGGACATTCAACCCCTCCGAAGTAACGCAGGGGTGGTTCCAGAAGAAGAAAACAAGACATTTCGTTTCATCGCTTCTGGTCGGATGGGCTCTTAGGTTTAAGAAGCGCAGCAAAAGATCATTATTCTGCGGCCGTCGAGATGCGCCGCGCTGGAAGATGAAACGTTTTGATTGATCGCTCCCCAATGACCGGTCCGTTTGCTGCGGCGTGTTCTGGAGGTAGCGACACAAGCAGTACAAGCGGCGGCTCGTTCACTACGCGTCTACCAAAGGTCACACCTGAATTCTCGATAGTGCTGTGTAGAACAGACGATCAACGAAAGAAAGGAAAAATGAAGGAAAAACAACCCCCGCTCCCGTGATCCTATCCTTGGCCGAAGCGTAAGAAAGGGAGCTGCCATGTCATGTGTCAGTCACCGCCATCACACGCACATTCATCGGGCGTAAGAGATCGCGTAAGAGCGACGAAACGAAGAAAACACGCTTACGGTGTGTAAGTGTAATGTTGATTACTTGACGAGAAGAATGAACCACCCTAGACCTCCCCCCCCTCCCCACCAGCCCATCCATACACTCCTTGCGTTCCGAGCTTTTGTTTTCGCTCAGCTCAAGACATTCATCTGCGGGCACTCCCTCAACGTCGTCCAGATCCATTATTGGCGGGGTGTTCCTACGGGCCCGTGTGCAGCTGAAGATGATAAACACTTTCTATTTGTCTATCCAACGCTGAAGCACGCTGTACACAACACAATTGGCTCTATTTGTATTGTTTCTGTTTCTTCCATTTTGCACGCTGGAAATCCTTTTCTTTCTCCCGTTATTGCGGGTTTTGTCCAGATGTATCGAGAGTTTTGGTCGATCGGTCGATCGATCGATCGTCACATCTTTTATTGCGACTTATTTTGCACGCTGGAAATCCTTTTCTTTCTCCCGTTATTGCGGGTTTTGTCCAGATGTATCGAGAGTTTTGGTCGATCGGTCGATCGATCGATCGTCACATCTTTTATTGCGACTTAATGCTAACTATTTGCATAACCCACCACACCTCCGATATGTTTAGTGTTCAATAGTAAAATATTTTATTAAATCAAATGAGAAATACAAAGAAACTCTTCACTTATTGGAAACATTCAAGAGAGGGTGATATGTTATGTATCTCTTTTAGTTGCTTAACTCCTTCAGCATTTTTTTCTTCTTCTTCTGTTTCTTCAACCTTCAAACGTCAACAGTGTAAATATGCGGGTCTCTCTCAAGAACGGCATCCAAAATGCCCGGCGGGCAGAATTGACCCCATCGCAAGAGTGTACACTGGTGCAAGGACATTACATGATGCACCGGCGTGACACGTGCGTTTACTCCCAGCAAGAAGTTGAAGTGTTTTTCATCTCCACGCCAGGTATCATACCGAAGACTACACCGTACACAGTGAGAAACCTCCCACCCCGTTATTGCTGATCGTATGAAGTATCTCTGGCTGCCACATGGGGTTATGCGCTGCTGTTAATGTTACCTGTCGCAACGTGCTAATGCATGCGATGGCCCGCGGGAAACGTGATCAAACGAATGCACTTTTACGGTTCATCTTCAGCATGCTCAAGGGCCGAGGTATGTTCGGTGGCACTTTGCACAAGTACCGCCAGTACTTTCCCAGATCTTTGGATCTTGATATTTTAAGGCAGGAGGATGGTGTACCAATCAGCAACACACGCCGCACGACGGTGCTTGCAAAGTGGGGAGTGAGTGAAACAATCGAGCTTGTGTTAAGGAAGGCACGGAGAAGGCGGTTATTGATATTTTATTCAAAACAAAACCAAAACTAAGACACATATTTTATGGACGGTAGAATGTGTCTTTCTTTCCCGCTTATTCTTTGGCTGGCTGCTCTGGGAAAGAACGCACCCAACTGTTTGACTGTCATGAATATTATTAATTTTGATCTTTTCCAAAAACCCCACATTCCGAAGCAGAAAAGAGTGGCAGAAGTGATCTTCACGACGCATGGACGGCATCCCGGCAGGCCAATTCTAAGCCCGGAGTGGCTCGTTGCGCACCCGGTGCAGCGTGTTTAGGTGAAAGAGGATCGGGCGTTATATAAGCAAGCGGCGATGGCGGGAATGTCGCTGACGTGTACACACACATCCCCGTACCGTGACATACCCGTGTGCCGGGTAATTTATGGTATTTATCGTCGCTTGTGATGCCATGCTTAGATACCGTACACCGGCCGAAAGGGCATTCGTTCGTTCTGGGACATTCACATCCACTCTTTGATCGTTCCAAAACAAAACAAAAAAATAAAACACGTG
>STHB01000010.1:16597946-16684740 GCA_018908115.1 Anopheles rivulorum
CTCTTATTGCATGCTCTTTAAATTCATTATGCTTTCGAGCGGGTTTTATGTTTTACCCCTGAGGGCTAGTGTTCATACCAGTACGATCCACCACCACACTCGTCCTGTCAAACCCTGCAGGACAACCTGCCGCTTTGCACGGGTTTTTTGTGAATTTTCTTTCGCTTTAGTTGCTTCTTTTTTTCTGCCATCCCCACCATCCAGTGGGGATTAATTTTTGTTTGTTAATTTTAACTTCCATTGCACAGATGCTTTCGCTTCACGCGATGTATCTCGCTTCGCCGCAGGACAATTTTTAATCTTGAGGCTATTGAACCGTTCAAAGGAGGTTCAGTTTGGTTTTTGGCACACCTGTTTGCTTTTTCTTCCAATAAATTAAAAAAGTTATTTCAAATTGTTCAAACGTTTCGAATGGTCAAATTAAATGCGAGGGTCACTCATTAAATGCGAGTGCCGTTTTTACACTCATCGGCATATTGATCGATTTTCTTTCCGGAAGGACTTGTACGTGGCGTGAAGCGAGGAACCCGCGATACGTAATGGAGGATTGGAAAAAGATATACCAGCAAAAAAACCAGACCTTGCCACATGGACAGAAAGAATGGGGGAAACAGAAGAAAATGGGTCAGTACGATGTATTGTACGCCTCTGCCTCTTGCCATTCGCTCCGTGTGCAACCGGCAGGAAGATCCGATTTTCTTGCAGGAAGCTAAAAACAATGGCCAAACCAACGGGGGTTTGGGAAACGGAACCGGTCGTACTGGCACCAACCGGTCAAGTCAATCAACCACCGCCATACCAAGTCAATGATCAATGGATGTTTGTGGGGTTCGTGTATTGGAACCGGTTTTTGCACCGATGGACCTTGCGCCTGGGTGCTCCCGAGTGCAATCAGCTGCACGTACCTGCTGCATAATTTGGCCACCATTTCTGTCATGTTATTATTGTTATCATCCACTCGGCGGGACATTGCAATTTTGTCTGTGCTTGTGTGTGTGTGTATTGTATTTTTTATTGCGACACAATCGTCCTAATTACTTGTTCCTCGGTAGCATGAAACCTCGCAGTCAAATAGCAATGCGTCGCAGTGGGTAGGGCTTGCGAGAACCCTCTTCCAGAAAGTGATTTCTCAATTTTAGGAAAGTCATGTGATTTTTGGCAATAACTAACGGTGCCCTGGTGGTTATATATTGTTTTTTTTTTTTTGCTTACTGCTGGCCCAACACGATCTGGCATGTCAAACCAGATTTATGTTGGGAATGGAGGGATTCTTTCCTTTTTTACAACCACGGTAGCAAAAGGTTACTGTTGTTGCACGCATTAACATCGTTGATCGTACTCAAGTGCATAAGAGGGATGATGGTTGGTTGGGCCACCAACCAAAAAAAAAGGACATTTTTTACCACTTGTTCCTTCGCACACGCGTTACGGTGAAAAGTGAGTATAGTGCACGCCTTTGCACACACACGATAATGGAAACCCGAAAAAGTGGCATGGGGAGGGGGCGAAATTCAATTTGGTGCCGAGACGACCTGTAAATCAACCTCACCAACAACCCCCGGTACGGTGTTTAGCGGAGAGGGAGCATTCGATGTGCAATTTCGTTACGGGACAAAGATAATGCAAAACGAGCAGGCATTGTGTTGAGGTGCATGGGGCCTTTTTTGTTGTTGTTGTTGTTGTGGGAAGCACCACATGAACTTGACCGTAACCGGTGCCGAGAAGCGGTGGTGTTTCGTGTTGCGTGTTGGATAATGAACTTGAGATCATGTTGCCAAAAGAAAGGTTGTGTACGAGCATTAAAAAAAAGGAAATGAAAATGGAATTATGAACAATATTAATGTTTATTAAAAATAATTTTAAGAATTTGTTTTTGTTGATAAGTAGCAGTTTTCAGATATTTCCTGAGATACACACTACTGCGTGATATTCATATTTTGATAAAAAAGTTCCTAACATCATTTTATTTCGTTTTTTTTGTTATTTATTTTATTTATTTATTTATGTATTTTTATTTTTATTTATGTATTTTTTGTTATTTATTTAATTGTTTCAACTTCAGCATATTTTATTTGTCATTATTTGTTTTGATGGTAATCTGTCAAAACGCGTTCTTAACTGTCATTTTTGAGCAGCCCGGATAAACGGATAAAAGTAATTGCACAAATGTTTTGAATTTTTGTAACGAACTTTAAGTTGTAGCAAATCTTGAATGAGAATCTTGGAAAGTAGTCAAAACATAAATTGTAATCGTTTATATTCCCACTCCAAATTCAATTATTTTATATTAAATGTATCTCGTAGGTCCGATTATCCGTGAAAATCGGTTAATCGGAATGCTTCCACCTTTGTTCGAATAATAAAGCGTTTTATTGTATGTGACCAATGCACCAAATCAATCAACCTATGTCCTTTGCGAAGTGAGTTCCACAAACTCAAGTGGATAATGCCCCGGTTTTGGAAAGCGATCAAACGTAAAACTAAAGCCCGCATGTGCTTTTATAGAGCAGTTGATAGAGAGGCTAAGAAAGGCTTCCAGCAAAACCATATTGAAACCAATATGATCGAACATGTCGAAGTGAAAGGTTGAGACAAAATCATTACAATCGAAGCGCGGCTTCATTTATGTTGCGGAATTGCCACACAGGCGTACAGACGGAACGACGAAATCGACGATTGGTCGGCCTGCGGGATAGACACCGAATCGACAGTGAAAACATGGTGCACCCGTTGTTCGGTGCGCACTATCGATCGACACTAATCTGGCAGCTTCTGTTTATTAACCTCTGGTGCTTTCCAATCGAAACATGTGTGGGTTGGTTTTGTGTTGTTGTTTCTGCATTTCTTCATATCTACCGAATTCGCTTAATCCGCACCGTAAAGCGTCTGCTATTCAAGGGCAACAAAAGGGTACTGATATAAAAGTAAAATCAAATTAAACTAATGCTTTGGCTTTGAAAGTGATACTTCTGTTTGTTCGTCGGCAAAACAAAATCCTTTCCCTCCTAAAGGTGATTAAATTAGTGTTTCCCATTTTGGCTTGTCGATCCTTTAAATCACTAATTGATCATCGTGACAAAATACCGCATACCAGACATGCCTGTTTTTTTCACCCCAAACTCGAAGTCTCACCCTTTCGCCTTCGAAAGAGCTCTTTAGCTTCCTGTAATTAAATGGTGCGAAAAAAGCCCTTTCGAAACACACCTGAAGGCTACACTTGCTGCGTGGTTTCATTGCCGACTTTGGTGCAGCTGACTGCCCTGGAGGGCATTATTGGTCGGGTCGGGTGGCAAATAACCCCACCAATGAAATAATTACGTCAATTTGTGGGGATTTATTCCCGCTTTCCATCTTATGGTAAAAAAAACGCCCCAATCGCCGATATTCCGGTATGCAAGGGCTACAGATTTGCCGGACCGCGTGCCAGTGTTCAGTTCGAAATACGAGGAATCGTTTATCGTTTCCGCTAATGGGTGTTAATTAGATTAACGTTATATTTCGCGATGTGACCACACTAAAGTAACGCTTCCCATTTTTTTTTTCCACTTCATTTTATCTTTCCCTCATTAGATCCTCAGCTAGTAACGGATGACCCGGAGGCAACAGTGAAGGGTGGCGAATATGCGTTCGACAATCCCGCATTCAAAACGGACGGCGGTGCGATGGCAAACAGTGCTACGAATGGCATCAGCAGTAGCGCCTCCAACAAGACCGGTTCGCCGCTAGATCCAAGCTGGACCTCCACCACCAACAAGCAAAACACGATCGAAAAGCGTAAAACCGTCGATGACAGCTACGTGAATGTGAGTGAAGCTTCCCGCGATGCTGGGAAGAATGTGTCTGGGACACATCTCCGATGCCCAACGATGCTTATTACGGATGCTTTTCTATTTGACACAGGTGACAACACCGCGGCTAGTTTCGCTGCGCGGTTCCGACTTTACCGGGCTCGGCGTCGAAGTGTACGGTGGGCTGAAGGAAGGCATCTTCGTGAAGAAAGTTATGCCCCAGGGTCCGGCCGCTGGTATCGTAAACACAGGTACGGTTGGACGAGAGTCGTCACCCCGGTACGAAGGGAACGATTATAACGCAATCAGTGACATCATACGACGGCGAGAGTGGTTGCTCGGATCCACGACCGGATGCGTTGATGGTGTCGGGAGCTTAGTTGCAAGAGTGTAACGAAAGGGAGAGAGAGAGAGAGAGCGAGAGAGAAAGAACAAGAGAAAAGCCAATTGATAATCTTAAAATTTATCCAGACAAAAAACAACAGCAGCAAAAGTATTAAAGAGAAGCGGATATCGTTAATTACTTACAATTAACCCGCTGGTGGATGCTGGGTGTTCTACACTACACCGATATAAACCGATAGTCAAATATTGCCCTAATCTACCTTTAACACACCTTCTAACTAATGTTCCCTATCCACTTCACGCACGGTCCCACCACCGGGAAACAAGGTGGTCACGATTCGGTGATGGTGGTAATGTTTTTGTTTGGGAAATGCGATAGCGCGTGGACGTGGAAAAAGACAACAGACTCACACAAACACACACACACACACAAAGCGTTGGATGCATGCGCGGGATGGAATTTGGCTCAGTTAATATTAGCTTACCAACGTTTGGTGGTGGCGCGGTTATCGTGTACCCACCTGCCTTTGCACCAAAGCGATTTGACGTCAGAATTGAGGTCGGCAGGTCTGCGGCCGTGCGCGTTCCAGAGCAGCAGTGGACGGAGTCGAGTAATCTAAACCTACGTGTTGCCTTTTGTGTGTGTGTGTGTGTGTCTTGGTGGTCCTAAAGTGTTTGCCAGCTAAAATGCTTCGTAACTGACGCATCGGACAAAAGTTATGCAAGAGGCTTAGTATTCCGAACAGTTGACAATACTTATCTTAAAGTTATAAGTGGTTTGAACTAATTCCGTTTATTTTTTCTTTACAATTTGAATATTTTAGTAGTTTATATCTTTATTTTTTCATAAAAAAACTTTAATTTTTGTTTGCACTTGATCTAGTTGCTTGAATAAATAAATATGTCAGATCGGCTTTAGAGCTGTCATTTTTTTTGAGTAGCACGGATAATTCGAACACTCGATTAAATGGCTCCCGGATAATCGGCATTCCACTGCAAACTAAAATTGCGTGGACATTTAATCGCATTAAATTAAGATTGTTTGCTTGATAGCATTGCAAATCACGTCCATCTGGACCATGTCCACACGTTTAGCTGACCACAGGCCCGTAACTAATTGCACCTTGCGATAGACTACCGTGGGGTCCTAATCTACACCGGGCGCATTGTCAAAACCCATTTCTGGACTAGACATACGAACGATCCAACGCTCGAAAACCCCGTCCTAGCAAGTGCACCGGCAACCTAATGCACACTCATAACACCGGTGGTAACCTTCTCGCTCAATCACTGCTAATCCAATTTTGACCCAAAGCAGCAGCATCAGCATCACCCCGTTCGGAAAACGATCGCAGCAAACCACACAAACGATGGGTGATCGTTAATTCGATCGTAAAGTGGTCATTTTGCGGTTACGAAACTGGTCGTCGGAGAGTGTCCACGATCCCCCGACGGGGGGTAGGGGGGGGGGGGGGGGGGGGGGGGGGGGGGGGGGGGGGGGGGGGGGGGGGGGGGGGGGGGGGGGGGGGGGGGGTGAGCGCACGAATGTAACGAACCGAGTCCTATCCGTTCCAAAAATTCTTGGTGTGTATGGAGAGTGATTTGGGTTTTTGTTGTTGTTGCTTTTGCTTTTCGGCTAACCCACCAATCGAAGGTGACCTCGAACTGATGCTGTTTATTTGCTGTCGGTCGCACCAGGTGGAATAGCGTGGACGATGTTGCGCTTTCATGACTAGCGGTCAAGTTTGCGCAAGACGTGTACGAAACACACTAACAGAAGAGAGATAGAGTGAGAGAGGGAGAGAGTGAGAGAGAGAGAGAGAGAGAGAGAGATAAAAACATTAAAAAGTACTCTGGGCGCATTCCCGCCGCTAGTAAGATTAGATTTGTCTGCGAACTGCTGTACGAAGGCTTAGCAAAAACAAGCCCCGCATGTATACAACACTCTAGGAAAAAGTTGGTTCATGCCACCGAAAGTGTTGCAATATTGCTAGCCATAAGAAGTGCAACAAGTGCATTTTGATGGAGGCACTAATGCAATGTTCAAAATTGAGTTAATGTAGAAGAATCGTTTAAGAGTTTAAGAGTGGAGACTTTTTGGAGACATGAGAACGTATTTCCCAGTTTTCCCAATCCTCAAATGCCTTCATCTTCATGTGCATCTGTTTTTGTTCTTTTCCACCCGAAATAGGTGACAGAATAACAAGCATCACGATAGACTTTCGACACATCGTCCAGGAGGACGCGATGACCATCCTGAGCTACGCATCACCGTACAACGTACAGCTCGAGCTAGTTAGCGGCACCAAACCGGTGTTACCGCAAACCCAGAGCCCAAAGCCGGGACACCAGAGCCTCACGCATCCACTGTACCGTTCGAGCAGTCAGTCCGATCTGAACACGGTAAGCACATGCGTTCAAAAACCGCCTAAAAGTATGCAATCGCAAAGCAAAAAGTGCTCGAATGATCATCTTTCCTCTTGTCGTTTTTTTTTTTTTGTTTTGCTTTGCAGATTGAACGCAACTCACGCAAGAAGCTGTTTCCGAGTGAAGATGCTTCCCCGCTAAAGATGGACAACCGGGCAGCCAGCCCGGGCAAATCACCGCTCCCGACCGTGCACAAGGAAAATGAGCGGGAAACGAAAAAACACTCCTTCAAGCAGCAGATGCGCGAAATGATCGAGGAAAAGTTCCAAACGAAACACGCGACCGATGTTGAGCGTAAGGGTTCGGGCGCTGCGGATGAGGCGGGAAGCAAGAAGAGTGGCCACAAGTTCGGTATTCGGGTGTTTCCGCCGTCGGTAAACGATAAGCTGTTCGGTAGCAAAAGCCCCACGAAGGTACAGGCGGACAATGAAAACAACAGCAACATTGAGAAGAAAGAATCGGACGACAACAAGAAGGAAGAAAGTCGTGGATCGCAGCCACCTTCGCCACCGGTGGTAAAGAAGCGTACCAAGGCGGATCACAAGCTGGTGCCGGATGTGGTGGTAGGTGGCCAGATGATGGCTCCGGAAGCGGGTGATTTTCAGCGCCAGAACAGCCTCACTTCGAGCGGTATTCGTCGGGATGCGGCCGGTATACCGCAGGAGATGCCCAGCTTCATGATGCAGGCAGCAAATGCCGCTCGGGACAATCGTAAATCGACGAGTGTGGTCACAACCGGCACGGTGGAGGATGGAAAGCGTAAGGCTAAAGCACCGCTGCGTCCACCGCAGAATGAAGCCGAGCTGGACGAGAGTACGGTCACGGTGGATACGAATCTGAGCAGCATCGATGGTAGCAGGACGGTGCTGAACGGTAGCATCGACATGCCGGACACACGCACCGTACATCCGCGCATGAACTTTTCCGACAACTTTGCCGAGGAGGTGCTGAACTGCACGATCGACAGCATCAATGGTATTGAGCAGTTTAACGAGACCGGACCGAGCAACAGCTCGACACCGAAGAGTGACCGCAAGAAGTCATCCTCGCTGACGGAGAGCGAACTCATGATGCGATCCGCCAGTCCTGGTGCAGGTGATAATGGTAAGCTTTCCGTTGCCACTAACTCGGTTGGTATGTTGAGATCATTATCGACTCGTGATTGAAATGAATCCCCTCTGAAGACGTTTTGACTGATGGACGATTTTCTGGTTCGTTTTTTTTTTACTTTGCAACAGAATCGGATGTCGAGCAGGAGCAGGAGCCACGCATTCGTCAGCCTCCAACGCCACCGCGTCGCGATGGCAATAAGATCGAACTGAACGCGGAAGACATTACCGTTCATCGTAGTTCACCGAGCCCGGCACCGGACAACAGCAGCAGCATGGAGGAAATGGAAGACGAACAGGAGGAAAGCAACCGCCGTACGGCAAGCTTGGGCGATCTGTCGAAGCTGGAACCGACGGGCAAAACGAACCAAACCGCCACAAGCAGCAGCACGCTCGAACGTGCCCAAAGTCTCGAAATAACTGGCGACGCATCGTCGGTGGTAACCGTCGTGAATGGGTCCGCGGGTGGTGAACCGACCGGTACGGCTCTCGATGGTGGCCGGAAGCGTAAAATCTCCTCCGAGATTATGCTGGACGGTGTCGCGAAGGATGCAAACGACGGGCTAAGCTCGCTGCAGCGTCACCGTCTCAAGGGTGCATCGGCTTGGGGTAATCTCGAAGATGCGTACAACTCCGGTGAGCTACTGTCGAATGGTGGTGGTGGTGTTGGTGGTGGTGGTGATGATAGCGGTGCCACCGAGGAAGACAAGCAGGAGGAGCTCGGCCAGGTTACGGTGAAGCAGAACGGGTACACCGAGCTAAGCTCGTACAAACCAACAATCAATCAAGCCATCATTGTGGCGGAAGCACCGAAAACCCGGCCCGACCTGAGCAACCTGCCCGAAACCGAACGGGAGGAACACATTTCCCTCACGACGATCAGTATGAACTTTGTGCCGGAACAGGAACCGGACACGAACATACCGGACGACGTGAAAGTGTCGCGCTATCCGTTCGGCAGCCTGGAGCGTCCGAAATCGGACGTACTGAAGAAGCTGCTCGGGCAGAAGGAGGAGCTAGAGAACACACCGTCCGTGTTTATCTCGGCCGATGGTGGCGAAAGTGTGGTGAGCACGATCAAAATCGAAAGCCAAACCGAGCGCCGGTCCGATATGGGTGAACCGATCAGCCTGACGCTGATCAACCCGGCGGAAAGTGATCGTACGGAAAGTGGTCAACCGTCGCCCGTTTTCACGAGTGGCATCAATGGCGTTAGCAGCATCAACATTTCCTCGATGGAGTATGGCATTATACCGACCGCTGGGCCGATTACACTGAACGGTGGCACAACGAAGTTTTCGCTCGCTTCCGCTGACAACATCGTTACCATCTCGACCGCACTGGACGCTGCCGGTGCCAACGGTACGGAATCACAACCATCCTCGATCGTGATGATCGACGACGAGAAGCTTGACTTTAGCCTGCAAACGCTGGATGACTTTGACGACCCGTTGGATGCACCACCGCCAATGGATTTCGCAACGGACAGTGTAACGGTGGAGCACAACACGGAACTGGCCGCACCGGTTCCAAAGTTACCGCTTACCAATGGTGTACCACCTTTCGAGCAACCACCGCAACCACCACAGCGCAGCTCGATCGCACTAGGCCGGCGCGATAGCAACGGTGGCCCGATGACGAACGGTGGGTTCGTGACCGAGATCACACTGAAAGCACCCGAACCACCAACGGCTGCCGAGCGTGCCGTCCCTCCGGTGGCACCGCAACAGAACGGTACCGGTCCGCCAGCGCCACCGGTGATCGCTAGCAAGCCACCGATCGTTTCGAAGAAACCACCGAAACCGGAAGCGAAACCTACGACACCACCGTCCCGGATACCGGTCGAACGGCGCATGTCCAGCGAACATGGCACGACCGGCGGTTCGCTGATACCGCGCAACACGGAAATCAAGTTCAGTACGGCACCGTACGAATCGGCGGCGGCGGCGGCACCGGTTGCCGGTGCGAACAAAACGCCCACCCGCGGTGTCGATCAGATACGGTCGACGTTCGAGCGTTCGAACTCGAAAACGGAAATCCCCGTCCTGATACGGCGCACCAGCATCCCCTCGATCAGTCTGTCCCCGTCCGCGTCGGCTACCGGCGGTTCGATGAGTAACCTCAGCACCAAAGCCAGCCCGTCCCGCATACCGGTGTTCAGCTCGAACGGCAGCACCAAGATGAACGGTGGTTCACCGCCACCAACGTCACAGAATGGTGGCACCCCCCACACCAATGGGCTGTACCGCAGCAACAGCAACAGTACGATCATGAACAACAACAACAACAACAACAACCATCTGGTCAACAATAGTAAGATGTCGGTTAGCATAACCTCCATTAAAAACCAATCCAAGCATCCGAGCGGCAAGTTCTAGCGGCAAGCGATTCGCAATCGATCATCATTCCTGCAAGAGCAGTCAATCCCCGTCCAGTGTATGTGTGCGTGCGTGCGTGTGCGTGTGTGTGAATTTAGAATTTATGTGTTGTATCTATATTTGTATGAATGCGAATGACGAACTACTAATACCAGAAGAGCAGCGGACCAATCCGTTTCAGCGTAAGATGAACCCATATTTAGTACCATTTACCTATTTTTTTTCTTCTCCTTTCGTTTTGTACGTATACGTACACGTTGCTGTTCTGTTGTGTGTTCTTAACATTTTGTTTGGCCATATTATCACTTACATTGTATCGTCCGATCCGAGGAAAAAGGTGTTTTAGGATTAGGAGCTCTAGGCTTAAAATCGTTGGCTCGTTTTGTTGTATTTCAATCTACACAGGACCATCGTGTGGTTACACGCGCCTTCCCATCATACAAAAACGATGTGCACGTGCGCGACTGTTAAAAAGTAAACATAACGAGTAAAATTGAGTGTATTTGCTAGTGGTTCGTAAGAGTTAAATTTGCAATCGGTATGGGAGGGAAAGAAGAAGAAAAAAAATACATCAACATCGAAGATAAATGAATCCCATAGAAATGGAAGGAACGAATTCGGTGATTTAGATGATTTTGGTTAGTGAAGCAGCAACGAAGAATGAAGAATGAGAATCATCCCTTAAAACACCCTTTGAAAGAGTAGCTGAAGAAAAGAATTATTAATTATTGCATTAGTAGTAGTAGTAGCGGTTAGATTTTTGTAATGATTATGGCAGTTACTTTCAGTTAGATCATCACGAAAAGCCAACAACAAAATGGGTCATAAATGGATGTTAGAGAATGATACGGAAGTTTATAGCATTTTTGGCGTGGCCATATGACACCGGTTTAGTTGAAACTTTGTCCCCCGAAACAAGACGAGTTATCAAAATTACTCCCCCGATAGGTCTAATAGACATGTTTGCTTACACAAAATCTCAAGCAAAAGTGCAATTTCTGTACGAAACGACGAAAGATTTATATCAAATGTTATTCACATCACAGCCCAACACCAGGAATGGGTGCCGTGTCTACCAGTACGGCAAACAACAACTAGAGTGTACCAACAAGCCAATTATATCTGTTTTATGTAAGCGTGCATGTGCGTGTATGAGAGGAAGCGATCAATACTGTTCATAATATCTCTGTGTACGCGTAATAATCGTTAAGCATATGGTTCACGTCATTTAAGTAAATGTTTAAAAGCGTTAAATAAATTAAACTTGTAACAAAATGCAAACGTGTGACGAGTGTATTGGAGTGCCTCTTTTTAGAGAATTCGCAATGAGATGAGTTTTTCTAGGATTTCCACCACCAACACCAAGCAGAAGGTTCTTTACGATCCGCAAGAAGGAAATTTACTTTCCATCAGGAGATGTTCAGAGGTTACGAAGCGCGTTCCAGAAATTGATACTTTCACTGTAAAAAGGCGAAGATCATCACATGAGAGGATGAAGGTTTTACCGAACACCGATCTCCTATAAGCCTCAACTTCAGCCGAGAGGTCTTCTTTGACCAAACCTCCAACAATAGGATCGACTGTATCGTTGGGATCTAGTATCTCGAGAATCTGTTCTCCGGCAAACAACAAATTTGGTTTCGAAAAAAAAACTGGATTTGCTTAAGATCATCTCGAGGATCAGTGTGAAGATCTCGATAATGTAAATGCCAGAAATATGCGTTGTAACTGCAGTGGAATTCCATTTTTGGGTTTAACCCGTGGGTTTGTGTAGTGACGGGCACGTCACAAGAATCATATTCCTCTGTTTCAAACCAAAAACTACAAAGATTTATGACGGACGCAAAAAAAAACTTTTATTACATCCCGTCGTCTGTGGCCCTTGGGTTGGTTAGGTGATCATCAGCATTGAAGACAACAAAACCGATGGCACATTATTTGTCGTTTTGTTAGTGTGCTAGGAAAAAGCCGATCATAAAGCAATCTTTTGCCTCTTTTGGACGGCAGGAATGCATGTAAAATCGACACCCGAAGAGTAACATACACGTCGGCAATGGGTACAACACAACAAGGCTGAAACATCGTTCGTTGTCGGTTGATGTAAAACAGATGTTAAACAGAAGAAGCGAACGCGAAAGCAATACATATCGCTTGGGCTTTCCAGGGGTAAAAGAACCTCTTTTTTCGTAGGAACCTTCTTTTCTTGACCATTAAGAAGCAGAAACACAATATGTGTTACCCACTAAAAGAAACGGGCATTTCCATGCACAACTTTCACATTCGGTGGGGTAGTGAAATCATCCTCTTTAATGAAGGTGGCATAAAATTTAGAAAATTTGAATAAGAACAAAACTTTGGATCACTTATCTGTCGCAGAAATAAAACAAAAGCAAGCAAACTCTACTACTACGACTATTTTTCACTCCCTTCTTGTGCCACTAATTCGAAATACAAAATCCGTTGTGAGTTATGTTGTACAACAAACTTGTTTTATTGAAATTCTCATGGAAAAAAAAGTTCTTAGGCTCTACCTCGAGAGTTCTGCCGTAATGAATAAACAATGGTAAAAATATATAAAAAAAATATTCTTCTGCTCTCTCTCTCTCTCTCTCTCTCTCTCTTTTCATTTTCATCTCAATACGAATTACTTCGCAGTGCCTTTAATGTAGTTAATTCTATAAAAATAGAATGGCACATATTGTCAATAAACATGGATCTTTCTTCTTTCGGAAAATAATTCTTAACGTCATACAGTTTTTGTTCAATGATCAAAAGTAAACGTGTAAATTTGAATCGAATTTGCTTAGCATCTAAAACAAACCAACTTACCCACCCCACCACCCACCTTTTGATAATAATGGGATTGGGGTAAAGCAGGTTGCAGTTAAATGTACGAATGATTGGGAACGTAAATGGAAAATTATTTGACTTTGCAGTCTAGGATAATAGACTTTTAGTCATCTTTGTCTTATTTTGGTGCAAAAAGAAGAGAAAAAAAGGTAAAAAAGAATGATAACTCAATACAATCGATAAATGGTAATCAAAGTAGTTTCGTTATGCACATAAACACATGTGCACTAGAACACTCCAGTGTTGTGTGTGTGTGTTTAACACGTGTTCGCAATATAAACGCGGGCGCGCGCGGAAGATCGAAGATATTGTTTGATCCGTGTATCGGTTAAACCGGTTGTAGGTTTTAACGTTGCTCCTCCTTAACAGTTCTTTATGTTCTCGAGTTTGTACCGACGCTTCATCATAAGAGTGGTGCTCCAAGTTTCCCCGCATACCATCTGCATCTGCTCTCCTCTCCTCTACAGATAATACAGACGGTTGTTCAGATTTTGGTTCGGTTGCTGGTGAAGGAACTGCGATGTCAAAAAGGCCAGCTTGTGAGCGTACTGGCAGACCGCCGGTACGGCAATGGTACCGCACCAGTTGTAGTACAGATGGGTTTGCTTCGATGTGTACACCTGCAGTTGATCCACCGTCAGGCCGCTCTCGTCGTGCACGATGTTGTACGACGTCGGGGACACCGTGCCCTGGCGTACGGTTTGGGAGATCAGGAAGAAATCGGATCTGCAAAGTAAAGCGAACAAATAGATTACTAACTAGATTGCTTGTAAGGTAAAATGGTTACTACGCAACGTTACGGAGCGACTGAAACTCGCAATTCTCGTGGTAACACCGTAGCTCTTATTCATATCAAACGTTATACACGTTACCTTTCCGGCAGTGTAATGATGTCGTCAACGATCGTGCACGGTGGAGGATTACGATCTGCCATAAACAGACGGGTGTTGATGCGCTTGTTCACCACGAGTATGGACAGCTGCGGCTTGAAATCCTTAAAGTTTGCATACACCTGATTCAGCGTGTTCTTGATCGTTTTGGTTTCGTAATTCACCACATGACGCAGCTGACCTTCGCCGACACCGTCGCGGTAAAGTATAATTCGGCGAGGCAAATTGGCCTCACCGTACGCTTTTTGGTACTCCCGCAGCGACTTCCCGATACCGGCCGCTATAAAGTTGGACAGCTCTTCGCCACGCTTGTGCGGTTCGATCGTCGAAAAGTACCTCGGTTCGACTTGCTTCGGTGAGTACATCGTGGCGACCAGGGCGCCGAACGATTTCGACTTATCGGTCGTATCGTGACACACGTCGAAACCAACCACCATCGCACTGCTGAGAGGATTTTTCACCATCCACGGGACACCACCCAGCTTGCAGTTCAGCTGTATCACCACCTTCGTTGCCACGGACATCAAGGTACGCACGGCCCCGTTCTTGGGTGTGATCGTGCGCGATTTCATCACCTGACACGGGATGGACCGCTCGACGCAACACATCTTCTTGATGGCGGCATAACGATCCGCCCGATCGTTGGGTACGACGCACATCACCAGCTGTGGATCTTCGTTTAACAATTGTCCCAACAGGTGGGTGTATCCTTGGGGACTGTCATTTTGTACCGTGACGCTATGCGAAGGAGAATCGAAAAAAAAAAGTTATATTTTCGAAACACAAAAAACAAAACATTGTTACTTACATTCTCGGTTGGGTGATACGGAAATTCATGCCCCTGGAGGCTTCCATCACACAGGTGAGGAAATCTGTGACGAGCGTTTCCTTGCCACGCTCGCACACCACATACCAACGGTTCAACGGAACCGATTTGAACATGTGATTTTTTTGAAATAATCTGCCCCAGTCCGCCTCCGGTCCCGCAGGCACACCATCCCTCTGCAGGCTGACGATAATTGACTCTTGGCGCAAGGTGCGGGCCGGCACCTCAACCAGACGGCGATCCAGTTCCGTCTTCCAGAATTGGAACACCTCCCGGCTGGCCGCACCCTGCAGTCGCTCGTTGAAGCGCTCCAACCGCTGGATGCGCTTATCCGCAGGGAGCCGCGTATGGTCAGCAATGGCACGCATCAGGTTAAAGTCCCGCCGCATATCATCCGTGATGCCCGTCAGCCGGCACAGCTCCGGCACGAGCAGTATCAGCTTATCCTGCCCAAGGCGCACGAGCCGTTCGTTCGGCGAAGATATCAGCATCGGTTGCTTCGGGTCACGGATCGTAATGTTGTACTGCTTTCGGTAATACTCCATGAACGTGATGTTTTCGCCCTCCTTCGTGGGGAACGTGGACGAAGGTGTTGTGTTGAAATCGACGTCACAGATTTTGTACATCTTCTGATTGTACACTGACATCACGTTCGCGCCGATCACCATCCGCCGGAAGTTGTCCTTGAACGAGCCCGGCTGCCGCTGCATGTTCTGCAACATCTTGTAGCACGTGTCCGTGCGCAGCACACGGTGCGTGATGTCCACGCACAGCAGCACATCGTTCTCGTGCTGGCGGATCGACGTCACGTACCCAGGGTACAGCTCCAGCCCGTACTGCGGGATGGAAATTTTCGCTTCCGGGTCGAAAAAGTTGCGATTGATTGCCAAAAGTTTCAGGCTACCCATCGCCTGCCGGTGCATCAAGTTCAGTATCATGAACGCCATCTCCGACGCCATATCGACCGTACCGACGTGCCGGATTGTCATCTTATACAGCATCTCCGTGCGCGGATCCTTCACCTGCAGCTCGATCTCTTCCGAACGCAGCTTGTTGTAAAGAAACAACATCGTGCCTTCGAAAATGTACGGCCCAACAATCGGTCCCTGGGTGCGTATCAGCGCTTGCATGACGCGCGTATCCTCCACCACCGGGTCGAAATCGACGCGATACTGAAACACACACGTGTTTTTGTCCTTGCGCGTCAACCGGAAATAGTTGGTTTTCACCACCAGCTTATTACCGGAGCTGCCCTGCTTCATGGGGGAGTTTGCGTGGCGCGTTATCACAACCTCCGGGATGTATCGCATACCACGGATGGCACCACGACCGAGTGCACCCGCCGAATCACCGCCAGCCCCGTTGCCGCCTCCACGCTGAACAGGCGGCTTTGAACCACCGGCGGCACCACCTCCATTACCTCCACCTCCACCTCCTCCTTCAGCAGCAGCAGCAGCAGCAGCAGTTGGCTGCTGCTGAGACACCGACGGCTGTGGGGGCACATCAGCGATCTCTCCCTTCTTCCAGTTGGGTTGCCCTCCGGCAGCTCCTGGGCCACCGCGCGTTCCCCGTCCTCGTCCGCGATTCGGTTTTTGATCCATTTGCGCGTGTACTGAACATCAGACCATAAAGAAAGGAACGAGCGTGTTAAATTTGGAATTTAATAAAATTAAGGATCTTCATCTTGATGTGACGGAAAAGAAACTATGTAGAGAGGAAAGAGCAAAAAAATAAGTGGTATCTCAAGAGAGTGAATATTCAAATCTCAAAAATGGGCTTTGTCTACTAAACCAATTGCATCGAACAATCTCGTCTCCTATTCAAGCGAAAGATACGGTGGTCCCCGAATAGTTTAAGGTATTTCAAACAAAAATATAACATAGTGACAGTTATTTCTCCGTTGTCTATTCTCCCGTCCCAAACTGCGGCACACACAACCTTATCGTAAAGACTACGCACACTACAAAACGATGCGAATGCGAAGCAAGGATTATATACATGTTTCTTCGCTCTCTTTCTATCCTTGTTCATCGCGATCGTGAAGTGTGTGGTCCAAAAAAAAAATCTTTGCCTCACACGATACGGCAACGCTTCTCTGAACGAACAAGCTAAACCAACATAAAAAGTAAAAGATGAGGATCGGATATAGCGTTTCCCTCGAACTGAGCCATGGTTTATTCACAACGCACGACACAACAATAGCAGAGGCTGGAAGCAAAACTTTACTGTTCTTAACAGTGTATCCAACAGCGACGCTCAAGGATGGAATAGAAAATGGCGATATTTTTCAACCGAACATAGTAACGTATGCCGAGGGCACATGTCGATTATATTAACCACAATCGCGGAGAGTAGAGATTGTAGATCGACGAAAAATCAAATAGCCATGTAACGTATATTCCTTTCTTTAAAATTTCATTATTGTTGCATATAGTTCCGTTTTCTTATCGATGAGAGGTTATGATGGTGAAACCCATGCAAAATCATCACATTCCTTTTCTATAAGAACAAATACAAATACCACAGCAACACTGTTTCTAAGGGGTATTTCTTAGAAACGTTTATATCTAGGACAGCTAACTAGTCAGCCATTTTCTCAATATAAGCCGGATGCGGTGCTGCGTAGCTATGTAATTGTCAGCAGAATTTAGGGTTAGGCTTGGGGCTTGCCTGATGAAACACGACACAAGTGTGGCGTGCTTTGTTCAATCGCGCACTTCAATTCTGTCTATTCAGCAAAAATTTCACCCCAAACGGCAGCGGATGCCGAATACCTCAAGAATGTTGCGTCTACGTACCTTACTTGTTTATATAAAGCACCTACCTATTGTAAACTGTTATTAGCACACACTTGTACCATTCGACGCTATCTACACGATTTTATTTTGTTTGAACTGTCCTAGTTCACCGTAACTAACTAGTTGCAAAAATCAGCCTTACACGTTACGGACATACGTCCGCTCCCTACGAAATGTACACTGGTTGTGAAGGAATCATTACCAGGAACGTAGCTTAGCTTAGACCGCCTTGCTTGTGCTTTGACATGCAAACAACCCGCCCGAATTGTCAAACAATTGACGGTAGTTGTACCGACAATGACAAAATCGTCGGTACAATGCTATAAAAACCTTGATATTGCTTGCGACAATGGTCAAACGTTTGAAATAGAGTAGAGGTAATTTTTTTCTAAATAGATTCAATTCAAAACGACCGATGATGATTTTTGAATGAACAAAAAAATACAATTATTTGGCATGTTTTCTACTGTGCAATCATATTTAATATCAATTGAATAATTGCCGAGAGCAGAAAGTGCAGTGGGAAAATTATGTCGGTAAGGTTAAGAAAAAATGAGCCGACCTTTTCAAATGCACCTTTCCACGAATCGTACAACGCGTAGTCATACCCACATCATCTACAGCGCATCAAAATTTCCCATGACGGTTCGCCACGCATATTTGTCTGTTGCGTGAAGGAGAAACGAATATACATGACGTCATGATTGCACACTGTAGCCGAACCCACCCGTGGGTAGGTCTAGGGAACATGCGTTTTATCACGTTCTAGCAAATTGTTCATCCTCACTTCTCTAGCAATCCGTGACTTTTCAAGTTGTGTGGAAAACGGTGCAAACCCTACTGTGAGTGAAAAATTTTAAAAATTGTCTCAAAAATCATACCGTACATTCAAAGCCTTCATCATTACGGACTCAACGCGTAAGTACTGCACGCTATGAAGCGAATTAAACTGTGTGTGATAATTGTAAAAGGAGCAGCAAATAGGTTTCTTTCACGACATAATTGCTTGCTGATGAGATTAGCTGGCGCATGAGACGTGGTAAATTTCATCTCGCTCTACCCTTGGTCAACGTCGATACGTGCCTCTCGCTTACGTATGAACCGTCTGAAAAATTTTGCATTGTGGCTGATCATTCCCTGGTCTGTTGCTGCTGTGTCCCTACTTGCGTAATGTAATGTAACGAACTGAATTGTGTGGCACTAATCCTTGCTGAAACAGCATGGGTGTTATTTTTTTTTAAGATTAAACCAAGGGTTCAACCCTGTTGCGTGGCAGTTCGTTTCTCCTGCGAATAATGATAAGCTGTCGAACAGCAATCGCCATATTTTTACGGTTCCCTAGATACCACTACATAGACAGCGAGCGAATGTCACTGCTCGTGCCAAATTGCTGCTAAATCGAGTTAAAATACATTTTGCACCGTGGCGCATGTATTCCTTCTCACTGCAAACTGCCTTTTACGGGCTCTCTTATTGCAATATTTTACAAATTATTAACGATTATAGATTTTCAATAAATATGCCAATATGTAGTACCTATTTTTTTTGCCAATTTTCTTGAAATAAAAACTTGTTCTCCCTTTTTTTTGTCGCCCTCTCTTTCTCTCCTCGCAGCCATATTTCGTTTCGCTACGGTGTTGACGACATTTCAGCCGGACGTAGAGTGAAGATTTGTAGTGCTGTTGGAAGAAAATAATTCGGCAGCGGCAGATTCATCGTAGCAGGCATACCCTTCTCGCATCATTCATCGGCCTCTCTCATCCTCATTGCGGTTGGACGTTTGACGAAGCTTTAGTTTCTTCTGTCCCCATACTTCGAGAGTACAGTTGTTTCTATTGATTAACACCAGCAAGGATCGCCTGGAGCGGCGGCTATCGTTTTATATGACTTTAGAAAGCGTACAAGGTAAGTTTAATTTTGGATCGCTCATTGATATTGCATCGTTTCTTTTTTGGGTACGAATCGCAGTAGTAGGCGATGCAATACAAGACTGGATGTATGCATTGCAAACTTCTTCTCTGGCACTGGGAGACAGCCCGATGGCACTAGTAAAATAGAGCAATAATAATATCGAACTTTCGAAATCAAAATTTAATAACTACCATACGCGAACTAACAGAAAATTGTGTATACATAAGTTTATTTCTTTCAATCTCCATACTGTCCATACTGACGTATGTTTTCGTATCCGTTTTACAGAAACACCAGCACTCAAAGAGGCACCGCTTTCTCCCATATTACGGAGTTTCAGTGGTACGACGTGCATGATTTCGCATAGAAGCAGTAAAAGTCATAGGTACGTGCTCTACTCACCGCGAAGCCAACTGCAGGCATGGGGATTCCATTTTTGATTGTAACATGTTCTCTCTATTCGCCCGACAGGACTTCAAAATATTCTAGCAATAGACACCGGAAATTACAGCCGTTCAGAGAAACGTGAAAATTTTGAAGCAAATACTAGGCATCTCTGTAAATTTTTAATTTAAATCGTGTTTTATAAGCATCCAATTTTTTTACTATTCTTGCGCAAAAAACTGAGCCTAACCACGTATCCCGCTTCTGAATCGCGTATGCTAAAAGCAGCGTTTTGCGGATCTGGGAACACAGTTTTAGGAAGGGGTGGTGTTCGTGAGAGAAAAGGGAGAGTGGCAGGAAAAGGTGATTATTAATAATTGAGGTCATACTTGTACAACTGTGCGGCAAAAGCTACAAGGACTTTCTTGCTACAACAAACTGCTATAAGAATTCCGTGTTTATCAAATGAGCTAAATTCACATGTACGCTGCAGCAAAGTTGAACGTCGATGCAAGATCACGATAAAGTTGCTGTTTGTAATTAGAAATCATTCGTAAATTTTAACCTGAAAAAAGCTCCAGAATAGTTCAACACCCTCCATTCTCACAAACCGTTCCGAATAGCTTCGGTTTCTGTTTAAGCTATACCGGGTTCGATACCCCTACTCTTCAAAATTCTAACTATTCATTCTGCTTTCATTTAGTTCTGTTTCCTTCCTTTTGCTCAACATATCTTTTTGTATGCAGTATTCTCGTGCGTACCTAAAGTGCATTAATTTATTTTATGTTTCTTTATGTTTATTTTACATTTCTTTGGCATTTTACTGAATCTTCGTGACTACTGCGTGCATTAATATGGCTGGCCTGTTTTGATGATCAATCGCCTCGTGTACAGCGTGTTTATAATTAAAGCCCCACCTGGAAAGTAATAGTACGGTTCACACTGTTCTAGTTTGAGCCACACCAGGGGTAGTGAAGGATTGTGTATTCTATACGGTTAACGCATATCCGTGTTTTAAACGGGCTGTAAAAGGTTCGCTACGCGGCTCGAAAATCCATCCAATCGAGAAACGGAATCCGTTGACGTGTGTGGAGACACCACCTCCTGTGGTAGCTTTTACGGGAACATACACAATTTCAAACACCCGACACCGCCTAAACATCATCATCCTACAAATGCTTTTGCTAGCAACAAACACCAGCATAAGATTGGAAAACGCCGTACTTGACGCCAAAAGCGATCTGCAAACCCGAACCCGTCCGATCAGCAACGATCGTCACCAAGGAGAACAGATGACTTTGGTCAGCTTGGAGCAACAGTGCCGTTGGTTTCGTTAAAAACACAACCACTTCTTCGAACGACCGCCCCAGCGATCACACTAAAAGACTACGCATGTCGCGTTTGCCATCGAGGAAGAAATTTCTTGCATGAAGTAAAAGGGTCGAACACTGCGAAGCTCTGTAGCCCGAAGCTGCAAGCTGACTGATTCGTGCGCAGGCACCGGTCCAACGATAGTCCAACGATCACGGGAATCCATCTGCTCCTTGTTGTGCTTCTTGTCTGCTGGAGTTAAGATTGTGGTTAAGGTAAGAAGTGTGGCAGACATTGTAACTCTTTGCCGGCGATATTTAAAAATGCTTTCTTTTTTTTTTGTCTGTCTGCTTTGCAGTTGCAGTCTAATCGTGTGTCGTAAAACCGCGGGAAGAATTTCAGCTTATTCTGGTGCCCTCAGTTGTTGTTCGATTCGGCAAAAATGGCTACCGTAAACGTGAATCGTAATGTGACCGATATCTTCTACCGTTACAAGATGCCTCGCATCAATGCAAAGGTGGAAGGTAAAGGAAACGGCATCAAAACGGTGATCGTGAACATGGCCGAGGTGGCCAGAGCGATTGGTCGTCCTGCAACCTATCCGACCAAGTACTTCGGTTGCGAACTTGGAGCGCAAACTCAATTCGACCATAAGGTGTGTGTGCAATGTCGTTTACCCTTATTTATACACACGAGTATTAAGTGTTTCAAAACATGTGTTTTTTTTTTTGCAGAATGAACGTTTCATTGTGAATGGATCGCACGATGCTGCCAAACTGCAGGATCTGCTCGACGGTTTTATCCGCAAGTTTGTCCTCTGCCCGGAGTGTGACAATCCGGAGACGGATCTGCTGGTATCGTCGAAGAAGGGTACCATCTCGCAGGGCTGTAAGGCGTGCGGTTTCCACGGTCCGCTCGACGTCAATCACAAGGTGAACACGTTCATCATTAAGAATCCGCCGAACGTGAACCCGGCAAGTCAGGGAGCATCGTTGACCGAGGGCAAGCGTAGCAAGCGCACCAAGAAGGGCGAAAACGGTGACGACTCAACGGTTGGATTAAACACCACCGCCAACGGTGGTAGCGCCACGGAGAACGGTGGTGCCGAGACGAATGGTGATGAGTCGCCGAACGGTTCGATTGCGGGCGGTGCGGTCGGGGAGAATGGCGAGGACGATGTGAACTGGACGGTGGACACGTCGGAGGAAGCGGTACGCGCTCGCATGCAGGATCTTACCGACGGTGCGAAGAATATGACCGTATCGGATGATTTCGATAAAACGGAAAAGGAACGAATCAACATATTCTACGAGCTGGTAAAGAAGAAGCGCGACGCCAACGAGCTGGACAACGTGCAGGTGCACAAGGAGCTCGTTACCGAAGCCAGCCGGCTCGACATCCAGTCGAAGGCAACGCTCGTGCTGGTGGAGCTACTGTTTACCGCCAACATTACGCAGGAGGCCCGCAAGTACCGTAACCTGCTGCTGCGCTTTACCCACGAGGACAAGAAGGCGCAGAAGTACTTTATGGGTGGGTTGGAGCAAATGATTTCCCTCCACGCGGACAAGCTGATGGACAAGGTGCCCGGTATACTGAAGCTGTTCTACGACAGCGATGTGCTGGACGAGAAGGTGATACTGGATTGGTCGCAGAAGGTTAGCAAGAAGTACGTCTCGAAGGAGGTCGCTGCCCAGATCCACGAGCGCGCCAAACCCTTCGTGCAATGGTTGCAGGAAGCGGAGGAGGAAGAGTCATCCGAGGAGGATGACGATTCGGATGTCGAAATCGAGTACGACGACCGCGCTAAGGTGGACTCGCTGCGCAAGGAACCAGCCAAACCGGACCCGAAGAAACTGGCCAAGGCATCGCTCGAGGAGGACGACGAGGATGGCGACGATTTGAACATCGACGATATCTAAAGCGTTTCGCGCTGCTGCGTATGCTAACAACCATCTTCTCTCGCGCTCCGCGTGCTATGTGACCGTGTGGTTGTCATGCGTTGCAGCCAGCACTTCTTCAGTGTAGTCATTTGTAATGCATCAGGTCAAGCACATCTGGTGTGCTGCTCATGACGCTTCTGCTCGCGCATGGCTACATTGTCACACGGATTTGGATTAAGTTATTCCGCTTTAGTCGTTATGAATGACATGCTGCTACTATTTTTTATTAGTATGCCGTTGCTTTCTAATCATTCTTGAATTACCATGGTTTAGGCGTTTTGCAGATTTGATTTGTGTTTTTTTACTCTCTCTCTCTCTCTCTCTCTGGTTTTATTTGCTTTAGTTCACTTTGGGAATTTCCAGTTACGTATTACGATGTGAGCAAATTTTATATCGTTTGAGCAAGCAAACTCTACTATGTGTCATGCAACTCTCCTATATCTCATCCTCCTTTCCTATGTTAGAGCGCAATAAAAGCATATGAAGAAAAGCGTACCGATTTCAATGATTTTATTTTGAAATATAGCTTCTCGAAACGTTCAACGAATGAAGCTCAAAAATGTACATGATGTGAATGATGTCGAACTGACCGGATCGGTGATGATTATCTGGCACTGCAATTAGATATACCCCTTCTTGTATGCACAACACTACGCGTTTACTATCGCAAACATCAACACTGCCACGCCACGCGTGTAACAGAGAAGCATCTCCCAACACATCTTATCCGTTATTAGCGTGCGGCAGTATCTTATCGTTCTACAGCACGATCACTTAACTGATCTGCCCATAGCGACTGCAGTACTTGAAGAGTGTGATCTCCGGTGTGCGCGTGTATCGCACTGAAGCTGAATTACAGTGAATTGAAACGCCGGCACAAAAGCAAGTCAAAAAATGCCACGGGAAGAGTTTAACATTGCAACGAACGAGTCTGCAGAAGGTTCCTATACTGCACAGCAGTGGAGAAGCCAAATAGACGTTACTACCCGGGATGCCGAAAATGTGAATAAAAGCTTTACAAGACGCAGAGTAGGCTGTGGATATAGTGTGTTGTGCGTCTGTACGTTAGTGGTAATGGTATTTGCCATCGTGCTGCTGTGCATCGGCTTTATAGTGGTGTACGAAAACGAAGGTCAAGTCGTAGCTACGGTTGATCTATTTGCCGAGGAATTACCGCCAGGTAGGAGGTACTGGTGGTTTTAGTGGCAGCTACAGTTTACAGCATTCGTTCCTTCTCTTTCTAGAACAAGCCATTTGGTTTGAATCGAACCTGGCCGAATTGCGCAATGCATTCCGTGTGGTGGAGGAGAATAAGAAGCGGGCGAAGAATGTCATCCTGTTCGTAGCGCTGGATAGTGTCGACTCCTATGCCGACACAAGACCCATCTGGGAATCATTTCCCCACCTTGCTCTGCTTCGTCCAACGATGCGGGAGGAACGCATACCACGTGCGTCATTTAATCCGACCTCCATGTTCTGCGGCATTGAAACCCACTCGCACACTATCGGGTTTGATTCGGCTGTTAAGCCTTGGGAAGAGTGCGTCAGTGCACCGAACAGCACGCATCACGCCGCTTCGATCTTGCAATGGGCTCAAACGGTTGGCCGTCGTACCGGGGTGGTAACGAATGGTGAGATTGTGCAACCGTTCCCAGCAGCATTGTATGCGCATGCACCTAATGCTAGCTGGCTGCACAATGGCCCAGATCAACTGCTGTGCCCAGATGTGCGATCGCAGCTACTTCGTGGGGCGACTGGAAAGCAGCTGAATGTGATCGCCGGGACGCTAAACTGTCCCGATGAGTTTTGCCGGGAAGCGTTTGCGGCCGAATGGGAAAGCAATCGGTTGGAGGATCAATCTGCGTACAAGCTCTCGAACGATATGGACGATCTGTTAGATCCCAAATTGGATGATGTAGATTATGTGCTTGGATTGTATGATCAGCAATCGTTAGCAGGGCCTGCTGCATTTTACGACCTCATCGTGGGTGCTTTGACTGTACTGGAAAGTCCCGAAGGGTTCCTGTTGGTTGCCATCGCGGATCCGAAAGTTCAAACAGCTGCCAGCGAAATTGACGCTGCTGTACGAGCAACTCTACGGAAGCTAGCGTGAGTGTGTGTGATGGATTGCTGTTGGATCTTTTTGTTTTGTATTTGCTAATTTTCAATCACTAACATTTCCAGCGGCGCACTTGACGATAGTTTAATCGTCGTAGTGCGTTCCGATGCCAGGGATGTGGGTTCCTCGTTCGCAACGGTACATGCAATCGGACCGATGTCCCACCTGTTGCATCGAGTGCACAATCAAACGTTCTTGGCTCACTTCATTTCGTACGCAGCACGCATCGGGCGTTTCAGGGATGCAGACCTTACGAATCTTATTCTACAAATAATATGAGATGTAAAACCTGTCGGTAAATGATGCCCGATACACGGCTATCGAATATTTAACGCACCAACAGTTTCCTACGCAGCAAAATGGTATGGAAATGTATTTAGTTTTACGTGATACAATATACTAGCTCTTTAGCGTTTAATACTTTAAAAATCAACTATCGATAATGAACGCTAAAATAAAGTTGGAATTAGTGTTTGGAGAATTTTTAACCGTTTCCCGAGAGGCTCACACGTGGTTGCTATTTTTCATACAAAATAAACTCAGCAAAGACACACTCGCCTGCCTCGTTCAACTCCGACAGAAAGCAAATATAACAACATCAACAACAACGCATTCGCTGGAGCTTTTTTGACGTTTTGCCAAGTTATGAAATATAATGACAGCGCGTCCTGTTGCGTGTGCGCAAGGAGGCAGGAAGACGAGAGAGGGACGGTACGCGTTTACGACACCTGTGGAAGAGAAGACAACGGTGTGTGCGGTAACGAAGTGGAACGAGCAGACAACAGACACAATTTCGCGTCGTCATTTGTTGGGTAGGTGGATAGGTGTAGCAGCTAGCTAGCTGGAGAATCATCCTGCCAGGTTCGGTTTTGCCACAGGATTGCACTAGCAGTGTCCAAACATTCCAACCTGTTACGGTGCGTACCATTCGTACTGCTTCGATACTGCACGTGCAGCGTGCTGCACCTTTACGATCGGTTGTTTTCCTCCATTCGCACGTTCACTCTAAGTGGCTGTGTTCGCTTATCAGCCACTTTTCTCCTACACCTTCCTTGCACGAGTCGAAGCGATAAGGGGGTACGTAGGATCACGGATGTGTTTCCTATCGCAAAACAACAAAACAACAAAACAATCAATCCCGGCTTTGAAGAGTGGAAGATTATGTAAGACCGAACCGACCGAACTCGTAACGCGGATCTAGTAGGTCGGTCTAGGCAGCAAGCAGATCCGAAGCAGCAGCAGCGGGGCAACATTACTAATCGAAAGTTGGCTGGCCATTGATTCATTCCCGCTGCGTTGTCTGATTGGGGTGGATCGCGTGCGTGTGATTTATTTACCATTTTAATTGACTTCTGTTGACCTGCATTGTTTGTCTGGGGTGTTGCCGTTTCTTTTTCTTTCTCCTCACTGTAGCACAGAGTCCAACGCCAGTATTCTAGGCGTATAGTGTCCGGTAGCGTGCAGAAATGTACAGACAGCAGGTGTGAACACAGTGAAGTACAGTGAATTAATTGGAACACCGTTTGGCTGCAAACCGATTCCGTAGCCCCCTCACCAAAGGAACCGTTTTGGGGGTTCGATCGTGCTGTGTGAACAGTGGTGAACAATTTCGATACAAGATGGTGGAAAAGTTGGACACGCGGAGCTGTGTCTTTTCGTTGCTCTACTCCGTTGGATCGTTTGCGTTGGCTTGCGCAAGCTTGTCCACGCTCAACCCGAGTGATCGCATAACGGTCCAGAAAGGTGCGCTGCTTATCAGCTTTGGATTTGTGTACTTCGTCGCACTTACCGAATTTCTGAACAAGCTGCTGCTGCGGACAACCATCGGGCACAGCTTTGTGAAGCGATATCGGTTGCGTGTTTCGGATGTGCTGGACATAACGAATAAGTAAGTACGCTTGAAACGTAAAACATACGGTATGGTGCATTTTATTTTGCTACTTTGCTCATTCCCATTAGGCTCGTATCCGCGGTACAGGCCGCCTTTTCCTGTATTGCCGGTCTGTTCGTATGCCGCTGGTCATGTCCGAGGAACTTTCTGCACGCATCGCACTTTCTATCGGAATCGTACGCATGGTTTGCGGCGTCGTACTTTTTCTACGACCTTTGGTCGATGTACAAAATCTACGCCGCCGAAGCGGCCCTCAAAATAAAGGTTAAGCTCGGTCTGCAATCGGTGGCCGGGGATAATAATAACGTTGGCGCTAGCAATGGCACTGCCAACGGTGATGGAACACTGGCGACAAAGACACTGCAAGCATTGGACGACATTCCGAGCGTGGAGCAGGGTACGCTTTCCTTCGTGAATCCGTGCAAAATGGGCATCCCGAGCTTTGCCAAGTACCTGTCAACGCACCCTTTAATGGTGTTCCATCATCTTTTCATTGGATCGTACGGATTGGTCGTAATATCGGTAAGCATGCAGTTGGACCAGATAGAACGATAATGCAGTAATTAACCGGGATTTTCTTTGCCGTGGGGTTTGTTATTTTTGTTTCAGTATCTGCGCGGCGGTCTGGGAGATTGTGTGTTTAGCTTCATGTTTATGATGGAGCTTTCCACACCATTCGTATCATTCCGTAGCATACTCAGCGTGATGGGACTGAAGCAATCGAAACTGTACGTCATCAACGGGCTGGTGATGCTGATATCATTCTTTTGGTGTCGCATCTTTCTAATGCCCTACGTCTGCTACTACTATAGCCAGGTGGTTAATAAACCATTCTTGGAGGTATGAGTGTTGTGAAATAGAACCGGAAACGGGTCTACGGCTTTACGGAACATGCAAATAATACTTCTACTCTTTAAACATTTTTTAGGCTGTGTTGAATTTACCGTGGGGTTGTCAAGTGAGCATTTTGGCACTGTTTTTACCCCAGCTGTACTGGTTCCGATTGATGGTCCGAGGCGCGATGAAGGTAATTTGGGTGGAGGAATTCACGAGTAATTTTTCACATTTTTCTAACACGATCCTTTTCCCTTTGGTAGGTATTTTTCCCATCGAAAAACAAGCGCAACACAACAATCGCGACAAACTCGTGCGCGAATGAAGTGTCCACCAACGGGGAAACCATAAAATCTTCCCAATCCAAAGATAGTGAAATACGGTCTCTAATGTAAGGATATCGTTTTTTTTCGGCGATTCACGCGACTGGAGCATGGGATAGGGCATTGACATCTTAGTAAATGTTAATGAATAAGTGTTATTTTGTGTGTAATTTGAATATTCACCGACACGCTCGATGTATGAACGTAAGGCATTGGAGGATGAAGCGAAACTTGTGCGCAGGATGAACGTGACACGAACGCAGGGATACGAAGGAGGCGAAGATGGAGATAGGTTTTAGCAGGGACAACTTACTCACTTCCATGTTTACACAACCGGTAGAACAAATGTGCTGCTGCTTAGTTTACTAGTCATAGTATTTGTGTTTTGTTCATCACAGGAACATTAATAGCTTAACAAAACTCCCAAACAAACCCGAAACATTGCGCAGGGATAAGTTCACACGGATCTTCCAGGGTGTGTGCTTGCCAGATTGTCCTGTTCAACCGGGGCCCTTTACCGATTATAGTACGATTGTTTTGTGAATGCCCTTTAAGTTATAGTCGATATTGATGTAACAAAAACAGAAACCAAACGTAGGATTACATGATCATCACAACCTTTCCCACAGAAACATATGATACTATATTGTTAAATCAAAAAGCATACTACACGTGCAGTTTCCATACAGAACACAGGCGGGGAAGCACAACATTACTTATACAGCGAACATCTTACGGTAGTAGATGATAGACTTTTTTGTGCATTTTTTCTACAAACATAGCAACCAGCGCACAATGTTTTCTGTGCGAAATAGTTTACAAGTACGGTATACATGTGTACATTCAATCCTGAGTGCGTCAGTAGATATACGGAGAACGGAAGGAGAAGCGTGAGTAGCAGCTATTAGGACGAATACTGCAATTAGAGCACATTGGCTTTGCGTACGGAATGGATTAGATGGATGGATAGATGGAACGATAACAAAAATATTCATATAAATAATCAATGGAGCTTTCATATTAGTGTGATGTTTACCATGTTATTAGGCACAGCGCGGATGATAAGGAGCCACAAAGATGAGCAAATTGAAAGACAACTTATTTGGAATAATGTTCGGCAAAGCACTGCATGGTGCTCATCATTGAACGGGCAGAGTGATATACCATTGGGGATACACGATCAATATTTGCATTCTGCACGGGTACCGTATCATCAAACGTTACTCGGAAAGGATAGACTGTTCTTGCACGGGATGACGCATTGGCTTACACAATTTACAGGCACATCGGCTCCACGTGTAGATTCGGTTTGAGATTGTGAGATTTTAACCTTTAAAACGAAATCAGGATTAAAGTTCGATGCGATCATGCCGCTCCCCGGATCAGCAAACACTATTGATGTGGCGAAACTTACAACTTTTTGTATCGCACTTTGCAGCAAACTCTGCGCGCACCTATTCCAATCAAAACGATGATAAATCTGGATTGCTGAAAATGCTGTCGGGATGTTGTGTTTGTGTACCAATTTACATAAAAATATAATGTGGAGCTTCAAACGGGGGAAAGAAATATTCGATTTTTTGTTGTGATTTAAACAACCAGATTTTTGGCCGAATTTTGCATAATTTGCGCTCCACATACAACAGCAGACAATTGAATGCGAAACTCCTCAACTAGGTATTATAGACGGTAGCACCTCAAATGTCATCCAACGAGGAGGGCGCGCACACATGGTTAACCTTCGTCTCTTGAACCTGCTGCTGAACCAAACGCGTTTACATTGCCACCGACAAGCGAGCCCTGACTTTCACGCTCCTCGTGATTCGTGTTGCTGATTTCGGGTGTATAGAACACCGATAATCGCACTCTATATTCAACCACCATCACATTCCAATGCTGTATTTCGTGAAACAATTTCGTGTGCATTGCGTAAACTTGAAATAGTCGCCGCTTGTTTTGATCGGTCGGTGCTATTTGGTGAAGAAACAGGCGGTTTCAACCATCGGCGTACGTCGAGCGTTTCCTGTAATCGCACAAATCCAAAGTACCCATCGAGTGCACAGTGCAGTGCGTAAGATTGTAAATTTGCGAAGTTTGATCGGTAAGCTGGAGCGTGTGAAGGAAACGTTAGTGCGTGCTTAGCTTCAATCGGATTGTTTCCCAGTGAATTGCGCCCGGATTGATGTGGTTTCGTGAAGAAAAGAGTGTGCCCGCAAGTGTTAGCTAAACAGCTGCAGCGGCATTTGTGGCTGAAGGTGCAGCGCAGGCAGACACGGGCTTCGATGAGCTAGTGATTGAAGTGCATTGCAAAGAGTGCTTGCAAAAAGTGTGAAAAGCGTCAACGATTACATTCCGCGCATTCGTTACAGTGATCGGTGGAAAACATAATACAGAAGAAGGACTGCAAGGCTGACCAGAACGAAAATCCAGCATGAATCGAATGGTAATTTTTTTGTTTTGGTTTTTACGTCCTTCAAAGCAATCACCCCGAGAGTAGGCTGCTGTCACAGTCAGCTCGTGACCGGCAACTTTTGGGCAGAGTGCGAAAAGCAAACTAAATGCAACTCATCAACATTCAATACCATGCAGTACAGTCGGTTTAACAAGAAACCCGAAGGGTGTACAAACGCTGAGAAAATAGCAATTTTTGCACATCCCTTGCGAGCAAATGTAAAATTGCGGTAGGGACAACATAACCAACAAAAAAGGTTCAATAGGGCGAATGTCACTTTTTGACAGAACATAGCGAAGAGTGAAAGTGTGTGGGGTGATGCGGCTTTTGGATCTAGTTGGCCGCTCGAGACAAACGGAACCCTCGGAATGTCCCTGAGGGATTGGTTAACCGTCTTGGCACAGAATTGGCATGGCACTTAATTTGTATGCTGATTCGGAGTGAGGGGGCATACATATAATGCACGGATGCCATTGGTTGCCAACGAAAAATGTATTTCTAATGCATTGAATTTTCCCGTAGGTAGCAATAAAGGTTCTGTAGGAATCTAAAGAACAGTTCTCGAAGTAACTACAACCGGTAACCTATAATAATTACAAAGTTAATATTCTTCTTCCGAAGTCTTGCTTATAAAATACGCCGGCTACTGGAGTGGTGCTTAAAATGAAACATTCAAAGTGCCATTTATGTGTAAAAATGTATAAACACAGTAAAGTTCGCTCAAATGCTATATTGATACAAAAATTATAAAAAACTGGCGTGTATCACTGGAACGTGGAACAAACGTTTGGACCCGTTGTAGTGTGCAACGTGTTTGGAAACACGTGGTAACGCCAGTAAACAGGTTGCGCTCAGCATGCCATGCCTTTTTTTGTTTGTTTCTTTTTACTGATATTGGACTTTGTTTCTTTTTACGATGTATTAATTTCTATTTAGTATTAGCCATTGGTTGTTAATATGGCACATTTTGTTTAGAAACATTAAATATCAGGAAAAATATGCAGAAATGCGACTGCGATTTTAGGATATGGATTGTGTTTATTGTTGTTGTTTGCATTGTAGGCGTGGTATTCAGCTAGAAATTGTAAATATTGTAACGAAAATGTATGCTAAAATCTATGCCAATCTTCTTTTCCATTGTAGGCTTTGAAGAAATCTTCCTACGGAATGGAAGAGGACGATGACGAGGAGGAAGAAGAGGCTGAAGATAAGGGAGGTGATTCAACTGACTCAGATTTTGACGACGACGAAGATCCGGACGAGATTGAAGTACCAGGTAAATATGTAACGCACAGCTTAAACCATCCCGGGTCACCATTTGTGGCCATTGTTCCGTTTGATTGCTGTTGAGATGTAGAGTGGATCTTACAATTCGTGGGGGGTGAACGTAGAATTATCTTTCTATTTTCTTGTTAACCAAGGAGTACGTTGTAATGTATGTTGTGAATATGCTTTAATTCATGTACTGTTTGCGAAAGGTAGTGCCATTTATGTACAGCTAACTGTGCCGATGGGTGGTTAAATCAATACCGACCACCTAACCGACGCCATCATACGATGTAGGTAGTCGGAAGTCGCTAGTCGCAGGATGCAATCGAAATCATCGCTAATGCGTGCTAATAACTAACCAGTCCTGCACCCGGAGAGGATATATTTGTCCTCGCTTCACACTCGCCGACAGCTTGTGCAGGCAATGATAGAGGCAAGCGAAGTTTACAAGTTTATCCGCCCACTGTGCAATGGCGCGGATTTTACACGGTTTATGTTTCGCTCCAATATGATCCTTCCACTTCTGGCCGGTGTGTTCTGGTGCCACACGACAAGCCCGATTTTATGTATATATTATTATGTTGCTACACACCAGCGTGCACATACGAATCGATTCAATTTTCTTGCCCCTCCCCCTCCCCTTTTCCTCCGGTTTCCTTCCCTGTTGGCAACTGCCCGTCCGTCTAATCACGCTTTTCCTGCAGGACATCATGGTCTAGTAGTGGGCCGCGATGTACGCGGGAGGCACCATCCGATGCTGTCCGAAAATCGTCCCCCTTGCTGTGTGTACGCGGTTTATGGGAATCCGTTTGGCGAATTTCTCACGAACAACAAAACCCACACCCACCGGTGGCATCATCGGAGTCGCGTAGCGTCTTCGCTGCGCGTACGAACACGAAAGCCGAACCCGTTCGGTGAAAGATTCACCGCGCCTGTAATGCCCTAAACCCTGTCCCACCTTTGCATAATGTGTAGGCATCAATTCCTTCGTTTAAAGTTTGTCCTTTCCGTTCGCTCCGGTGTACATACGGCACTGTCGCTGTACCGTTCGCTCCTTCGCATCCTTGCGAGACTCTCCTAAGGATCGGGGCCATCACTACCATCCACCCTCCAAAAATCTCGTTGTCAATTGTGCGCTTGGTCGCAGCAGCGCGATATGATGAAATGAGCTCCCTTTCTTCCCTTTCACCGGTAAGAAAAGTTTACCCTCCCCGTCTCCCTGATCCTTCCCCTCCCTCATGATGTGGTCCTATGAAGTGTGTTCGCGATTCTATCACCCGGCAGGGTAGTACGCCTTTCGCCACCCTTTTGGGTCGTCCTTAAGCACCCTGCTTTCTAAAACGATGATTGAGTCCTGTGTGTTTCCGCGGACGCCACCGAAGTAAGCAAGCGTTTGGCGTTAAGCGGGCGAAGCATCGGCTACCCCATCCTTCCCCTATTTTACCCCTTTGCTTGTGTTCTAATTGTGGAACTCAATTCGCGCATTCGGCCGTGGGCTGGTGGGCTGGTGGTGTACGCGGCGCCATTATTTTGGGCAGTGGGTCGGTTTCGGTTCGGAACGGGCTGCCTTGTTCGTTATTTGTGCGTTCGTCAGTTGAATTATTAGCTCGCATGTGTCAAGACGTGAAGACGTGGTGTTCCTTCCCTTTACCGCAGGTTCTCATGCTTGCTCTGACCGACCGACGGGCCTAAAATTATCGATTATTGTGCTTCGTAGCTGAGGTTTAGAACGATTTCGATACGTGTTTAAACACTACAGCGCGTTATTTTTAGTGCGATTGTTTAGCTGCTTCAAAAGGTAGATTAGCCTTTAGACCCCTCTGTAGTGTAGTATTCGTGTAGTCTTGCGAGATGTTCTGATCGTATTAAAACTTCTAACACCCACATTTTGTTTGCTTCTTGTGTTTCAGGCGGTGGGAAAGATCTTGCAACGGTGGCCACGCTGACTAAAAAGTACAAAACGGAATCGGGAAGCTCATCGAACATTGGTGGTGGAATTGGTTCCGAACTCGGCATGGCAGCAACCGGCATTAATAAAACCGATCAGCAGCAGCGGCAGCAGCAGAAACAGCAACAACCACCAGCAGTGCAGTTGAACAACAAGATCGCAAACTTTGTGATTAAGCAACCCTCCAAAGATTCGATAGCGGCGGCAAGTGTTGGTGGCACGGCCGGTATTGGCAGCAGTACGCTTTTGTCAAAATCATCCACCACCCCATTAATAAGCACTATGAAGCCAAGCATCGGATCGCGGTTGGGCGGTGTTGGCACGCCTGGCATTACCGGTATCGGCACTGGTGGCAGTGGTGAGTAGTGTAATCGTTCACAGAATCTTAGTATATCTAGGAAACGATGCGCGCGCGATAAAAACAAAGCAGGAAAAAGAGAGCATTTAAAACAAACAAACAAAAATGCGTATTTCGGCGTGAGCATCCACTTCTGGCCAACCACACGATATAGGTCCTAGATTATATTTCGCCTTTCGGTGAGATTTTCAATAATTCCGGATACAGCGCGGAAAGGTACAGTCGGGAAATGCAGTATTCGATATAATTGTATTAATCGTTTGGACGATAGCTGCTGGTTCGCTAAGAGAAGAAGGATGCACATGCCATTCTCTACACCCGGGTTACTTGTCGTCTCTCGCTAACTTGCCTTGTCTTGTCTCATTTTCTTCTTCCACACGGCAAATCCGTTCCGATGTCGCTTTATCAAACATATTTCCGATTCCCTCCTTCCCCATCCCCATTTCTATATCCTTTCGATGTTCGTACACGCGCGCGCGTGTGTGTGTGTGTGTGTGTGGAAACTGGCCAACAACGTCTTCGGTCGGGGTTGTGTACATAAATCCTAATCATCTCCTCTCGCGCACGCACACACACCTTTGCTTATCTCTCGGTGCATCGTTTCGTTGCATAAATTATTTGTCCTTTCGCTGTGCCTTGCGCTTTCATGCGCCGAACGCACTCTCCCTTGCCAATTGCACCAATTTCCTGTCCACATTCCTCCGGTCAACTATTTACTTGCCCGAACTATTTAACGTGTTTTACCGCGACCAAAACATATACTCGCGCCTCAATATACCCGCGCATCGATACTCGGAAATTGGGTTTGGGGTGCGCGAATTCCTCCCCAACCTGCTCCCTCCCACCAGCCGGCGAAGGAAGAAGGATGGCTACGGGAGAAGGTGCATCGAGTTCATCTTCGTCCGCTGGAAGTCAACATTGGGTGGTGGGTGGTGGTGTTGGCGGCCCTAGTGGTATCGGTAGCGGATATTCCACGTCCGTCCACGGGAAACCGATCGGGACGACGAAGGCAACGGTGGCGAGTACGGTAACGTCGACGGTAACGACAACGCCTCCGGTCACTGGAACGGTACCCCCGGGAGCGACCAGCATACTCGGCGGTCTGGGCAGCTACTATCCGCCGAGCATTGCCACTCTGCTGGCGCAGAGTAAGTTACCGGCGGGTTTTGTGCAGAGCAACGGTGAAATGGTTCTGCTTTTTTTCTCTCTAAACCTTACGTTGCGTTGAAATGAATTATTTTGTTTCTCATTTCGTTTAAAAAACAAAAGATGTTAAGTTTGTTAAGGTTGTTTTGGGTTATTATTCATTCTATTGTTGATAAAAGGGAGAGTGTATCGATCCGTTTCTTGCTTTCGATAATTGTGCTTTTATCCTTTTGTTGCCAAATGTTGTTTTATGCATGCTAAACAAAACAAGCAACATGTTTGATTAAATGAATTATATTTTACTTTTGAGATAGATTTGAGATTTGAGAGATTTTTGACGGTTTGAGATAGTCTTATTATGCAATTCTGTGATAAAAGTTTTGTGTTCTAGAAAGGAATACATGTTTGGGAATTTAGAAACAAAATGAATCTAAGCTTAAATTGGTAATATTTTGACAGTTGTCAATAATACACTGTCCCGGCGCTAAATGGCTAGTGTGTAATCGAATCAAATCGTTAGACGTCTTATTATTGGAGCGTCTCTGGGGATGGCGAGAGTCAAATGGGAGACGACCTATGTGCGTATCCAGATGGTAATCTGGGATGTGTGTAGGTATATAATTAAATGGAACTGATGGCCGCTTGTCATGTCACCAGGGAGGTTCCACCACAACAGTTTCGTCTATCTCACGCAGAACGTCTTTTTGTGTCCCGTGATCTGTCTTATGCAAATAATACATTTTCCTTACGGCGGGTTAACATGGAAAAGTTCCCTAAACATGTCGGCGCTAATGTTAAGCTTTATGCATTTTGTTTAGAGGTGGATTATAATTATAATCGTATAATCGTGACTATATGTTGAAAGTTTATATTTAATATTAATTTGCTATTTTGTATGCATGCATTCCTTTTATTTGGTTATTTATTCGGGGAAATTACTATTTTCGTGTTTTGTCGATAGTTTATTAATCCTTTACTTATTAGGCTATGTTTATTTGATTACTTTTAATTGTTTGTTAAGTGTTTCTAAACTCGGACAAATTGCATTAAAGTAACACTCTTCATTCATCCTTCATCTTTCTACAGTGGAGATGTCCGGAATGGGTTACGGTGGGAACACATCGATTGGTGGTGGCACCAGTGCGATCGGTGCCGACAGCATGAACAAAATCATGACGAACCAGCTGATGCTGCAAAATCTGCAAGCAATGCTGGTGGCGAATCCACACTATCTGACCAGCGGCATACCGACACAACTGATCTCGCAAATGGTGATGGCCGATCCCAGCAAGGTACTTTCATTTATAGGTGATTCATGAATCGTTGCCGCCATGCATACTATACTAAATTGCTTGCCCTTGCTCCCTTTTTGCAGTTGCAGCTAAACCAAATGCCGGAAGAGGAGGAAGCGGAGGATGAAGAGATGGGTGTTGCGGAAACGTATGCCGAATATTGGCCAGCTAAGCGTAAGTTTTTTTTTCTTGTTGATGAGAGTGTCGCAGTTGATCTATTTTTAATGTGATTTTGTTTACTTTCTTCTTTCCCTGCCCAACGACACCACCAAACGCAGTGAAAATAGGTAAAAAGCATCCAGATCCGGTGGTAGAAACAGCTTCGCTATCATCCGTTGAACCCAGTGACGTTTACTATCAAGTGTCTATCCCACCGGAAACGATCAATGGTGGTTTGTTGAGTGCGCTGCAGCTAGAATCGATTACGTACGCAAGTCAAGCTCACGCTCACCTACTGCCGGACGGAACAAGGGCCGGCTTTTTGATAGGAGATGGTGCCGGTGTGGGTAAGGGACGTACGATCGCTGGTATCATTTATGAGAACTACCTGAAAGGACGCAAAAAGTCCATCTGGATATCGGTCTCGAATGATCTGCGGTACGATGCTGAGCGCGATTTGCGAGACATAGGTGCTGGCAAAATTGAGGTTCTCGCGTTGAACAAGGTAAATGGTCGAATTACGAAGTACGAATAATGCAGCGTGTATAAATTTATTCGCTTTTTTTTTTTTCTTTTATTCACAGCTAAAGTATGCCAAAATCAATTCCTCGGTAAATCATAACGTCAAGAAGGGCGTCATATTTGGCACATATTCCGCACTGATTGGAGAATCACAAAGTACGACTGGAAAGTATAAGTCGCGCCTTAAGCAGCTGCTGCAGTGGTGTGGTCCTGACTTTGACGGTGTTATCGTGTTTGACGAGTGTCACAAGGCGAAGAATTTGTGCCCGGTCGGTTCGAGCAAGCCGACCAAAACGGGCCTGACCGCGCTAGAGCTGCAGAACAAGCTGCCAAAGGCGCGCGTTGTGTATGCATCGGCAACCGGTGCATCCGAGCCGCGCAATATGGCGTACATGGTGCGGTTAGGTATATGGGGCCAGGGAACACCGTTTCCGTCCTTTAACGATTTTATACAGGCGGTGGAAAAACGGTACGCAAATGGCAACGTTTCTTAGAGATTTTGAAATTAACTTTGATTCTCATCTCTTTGTTTTAGTGGCGTTGGTGCAATGGAGATTGTTGCAATGGATATGAAGCAGCGTGGAATGTACATTGCTAGACAGCTAAGCTTCCACGGTGTAACGTTCAAAATAGAGGAAGTACCGCTGACGAAGGATTTTAAACTTGTGTATGATGCCTCGGTTGAGCTGGTAAGTAATATAGAGACTTTGGAGTGTTACGAAGGAAGATTAATCGAATGGTTTCAAGTTGATTTTTGTTGAAATTTCTTAAGAAAACTTTACGATCTATCCGTTACTTACTACTTTCCCCTTTTTATTTTGTTCACAGTGGGTGGAAGCGATGCAAAAGTTTACCGAAGCGGCAGAACTGATCGATGCCGAAAGCCGAATGAAGAAAACGATGTGGGGCCAGTTCTGGTCTGCGCATCAACGTTTCTTCAAATATCTTTGCATTGCCTCGAAGGTGAACCATGCAGTTAAGGTGGCACGGGAGGCAATAAAGTACGGCAAATGTGTGGTGATCGGTTTACAATCGACCGGTGAAGCACGTACGCTTGAGCAGCTAGAACGGGATGATGGCGAGCTGAGCGATTTTGTGTCGACGGCAAAGGGAGTGCTGCAGTCGTTGGTGGAAAAACATTTCCCAGCACCAGATCGGAATCGTATCAATCGGTTGCTCGGGCTGACGGATAGTCGCAAGCAGTTCAACAGTATTCTGGAAGACATTGCCCGTAGCAAGGAGGCTGCATCGTCTGCAATGGACGCCAAACGTAAACGAGCCGGAACGACGAAAGCTGCCGGAGTGCCAAAGACAAAGCGTTCCAGAAACAACGGCTCATCGGATGAGGATGGGTCGGATTCGGATGCATCTTCGTCTGCTTCTTCCCCGAAACGGTCGAACGAATCTGATTTCCAGCCATCAGACAGTGAACCGGAAGAAAGTGATGTCGACCATTACGATAGTGCTGCCAGTCAAAGCGATGAGTATAATCCGTTTTTCATCGGCTCTGGCAGTGACGATGATGATCCGTGGGTAAGCAGCAAAACGAAATCGTCCGTTAGTAAATCGAAAGTGAAGGCGAAAAGTAAGTCTGCTGCACCGACGGTGACGACAGCGTCGTCGGTAACATCTGCACCGATGGGCATCAGTGGCACGACGGCTGGAAGGAAGAAACCGGTTAGCACGCAGGACAAAATTCAAGCACACCTGACGAAGAAACAAACCGACACTAAACCGACCACCATTCAGTCAAGCAATGGTTTCTCCATCCAGCTAGCGGGTGGCCCACCTCCCAAGGATGCAATCGAACGTGCGTGTCAGATGAAGGATGAGCTGTTGGCGAAAATCGAACGGTTGGGTGATCGACTACCGGCCAACACGCTCGATCAGCTGATCGACGAGCTGGGTGGACCGGAAAATGTGGCCGAAATGACAGGTCGCAAGGGACGCGTGGTACAGAATGACGATGGTTCCATACAGTACGAGTCGCGCTCGGAACAGGACGTACCGCTGGAAACGCTCAACATAACGGAGAAGCAGCGGTTCATGGACGGTACCAAGGATGTGGCAATCATCTCCGAGGCCGCATCAAGTGGTATTTCGCTCCAAAGCGATCGACGGGTGCGCAATCAACGAAGGCGCGTACACATAACGCTAGAGCTGCCATGGTCGGCCGATCGAGCAATACAGCAGTTTGGTCGTACGCACCGCTCGAACCAGGTGAACGCACCCGAATACATGTTCCTTATCTCAGACCTGGCCGGAGAACGGAGGTTCGCTTCGACCGTGGCCAAGCGGCTAGAGTCACTCGGAGCACTCACGCACGGTGATCGACGGGCGACTGAAACGCGTGATCTATCGCAGTTTAACATCGACAACAAGTACGGCCGGACGGCGCTAGAGGCGGTGATGAAAACGATAATGGGCTATGAGGCACCGATTGTGCCGCCTCCGGCCGACTACCAAGGTGATTTCTTTAAGGACGTCGCTGGGGCCCTCGTTGGAGTGGGTCTCATCGTAAACAGCGAACAAATGCCGGGTGTGCTGAGCCTGGACAAGGACTACAACAACATATCGAAGTTCCTGAACCGTATCCTCGGTATGCCGGTGGAGCTGCAGAACCGATTGTTCAAGTACTTTACCGATACCCTGGAGGCTACCATCGAGCAGGCGAAGAAGCGTGGCCGGTTCGATTTGGGTATCTTAGGTGCGTGCGTTAGCTTCATGCACGATATTCTTACACGTATTATAATTTTGTTTCCTTTTTTTTCTCATTTTCCTACAGACCTTGGAGCAGCTGGTGAAAACGTTACACGTATTAAGCTTATCAGGTTTGCCCGTAAACATTCGACTGGTATTGCACCTACTGAACTACACGTCGTTAAGGTGGAGCGAGGCATGATATGGCAGGAAGCAATCGACAAGTAAGTGTTTTGTTGCCGAACCGCACATATGGTGGAATTTGTTATTGATTGTGCGTTGCTTTTTGCATTGTTCTCTCTAGGTGGTCAGAGTTAGGTGGCGAGAAGGAAGGATTTTACATCTCGCAACATCCTCGCAACGGCAAATACAACGCAATACTGGCGATTGAGATCGAAGCACAGGCGAAAAAGAAAACCCTGTCAGGGGGTGATGTGAAGGGCAAGAAGGAAATCACACATTTCCAGATTTACCATCCAAATACGGGCCTACAGTTCAAGCACGAGACGCTAGCTGAGTTGGAGAAGAAGTACAAAAAGGTGCTCAGCACGGAAGCGGAACCACACTGGACGCAGCTTTACGATGCATCGATAAATACCTGCTCGCACAGCTACTGGAAGGGCCACTGCCGTAACGTTTCGCTTGGGCAGGAGTGTGAGGTAAGGTTTTCTTTTGTGCACACGTGCGGGAAGTGTGCTAACGCTAATCCGCGCTGGCATTAATGTTTCCATTGGTTCCATTCCACAGGTTGGACTAAGACGGCGTACGTACAGTGTGCTTTCCGGTTCGGTTCTTGCCGTATGGGCAAGGGTCGAGAATAGTTTGGCCGCACGGATTGGCAACCAGTCACGGCTGCAAGTGATTCGTCTGAAGACGAAGGAAGGCGTCAAGATCGTCGGTACGCTCATTCCAAAGAACTGCGTCGAGCAGCTGGTGAAAGATTTGGCCAGCGATTCCGAGAATGTGAACGAAGTGATCTTTGACGATCAGTAAAGTCGAATTTAATTCCTATGCCGCCTCATCGTGGTCCCGCATCGTACCACGCCACGACGTTTATCTTCAGGTCCCTTGTGGAAAGGTTTGAAATGCAATTGTTTTAATCGCAAAGCAAACAATTAGTTCTTCCTTCACTATTTAAAAACTTGTTTGGAGAAATATTTTGTTGGATGTGGTTCCATATTTAACCCACTACCTATCGGTTGGTTTTAAGGGCAGATGTATAATTAGCGTGTTCGAGAGAACACTATTTGAACAGTCAACCGATTGATTTTTTCTTGCGGCATTCTATTTGCTGCATGCAGATTCCTGGATAGTTATGGTGAGGCAACGTTTTGTTAATTTTACCTTGCCATTCGCTCCTGTACTTGAACAGCCCTGCGTCATTGCGTGATATTTGCGTTTATGATTTTTAGCCCTTGAAAATGAATTCAATGTTTTAAAATATTTATTTGTGTCCTGGTGTGTTGTATCCAGTGCAAACAGACTTGTTCTTTTAACATTAATTTCGTTTTGTTTTATGCGCAAAAACATTCAGCAAATTATAGTAAAAACTCACTGTTTAAACATTCGACGTTTCTCCATTTGAACATTGGCGGATAATTTTCAAACGTTCACAATTCACATGAAACAGGATACAGTATATGGAGGTAGATTTTTTAAAAAACTAAATCTCAAAAATGGAGTTAATTTCGAGGTTCAGACTGTATATCTCCTTCTTGACATTTGGTGGTTCTGTTTTGGATCGCTTCTGTACTGATGTGTGCTGAACTGAGAAGTTAACAGAAGTTTTTTGGCGAATGTCATAGACAGAAAGGCAGAGATTTTGTATTTTATTTTCTGGCAAATTGAAAACGAATCATTTCCATAACGAACATAAGACAAAGTCGTGTGATCCTAAATATATCGCTCGCAACACACACACACACACACTCACGCATACACATACACACATTCAAAAGAGAGTAGAAGTCTTAGTGTAACGATAGTTTCCTAGCTTTTCCACCCTGTTTAGGTTTGTAGAGAGACTGTCTTTCGAAGAAGAACCTAATTTGTTATGTAAAGTTTGTACAAATTATCTTAGTTTAACGGTCCCTCTTCCCCGATATGACCCCGCACTGGAACCGAAATATTCTAATCAACAACAACAAAAAGAATTAATGCGGTAAAGGTTAGCCGGTGTCGCTGGTGAGTTTATCCTGAATGTACTTCCGCCTGTACTCTACTACGCGCACACGTTTGCGTTCTTGCTTTAATATTAAAGTATCCTTATTTCAGTGAGACTAGCGATATTTCTTGTCATTGGGAAGATAGCCAATAAAGGATCTAGTGAAAACGTAAAAAAACGTTTTTAGTTGGAAAAGAAAGAAAAGAAACGTGCGACCGTGAGGAGACGAAACGATTTAAGCTTTACAACGATGTAAAATTTATTGGAGTAGATGATAACAAAAGGGGGTAAAAAAAAGTCAACTGGTACGCCAGACTAGAACACGTTTGTTGCTGTTCGCTCGCACGTCTGCAAAATACGCTCGACGGATGGAAGTAGGTTGTCATGCTGGTTTGTCATACAGTAGGATGATGTCCTCATCGGTACCGTTCGCTTTGCGCGCTTTGTCTAATGCTTGATACGGAATGTAGCATACCTCTGCAACAAATCGAAAATGGCAACCCATTAGCTTGCGGTTTGACGGTTCTACAGCAGTCAGCACTTACTATCTTTGCAGGCTGGATTACGGTACATAAACTTTTGGAGCCGCTTGTTGTATCCACAGAGCACTATGTAATGGCCCATATAGCTAGGCGTAATGGTTAGGCAAGAACTAACGAAACAGAATGATCGATTACTCATTTCGTAAACATAGTGGAAATACTTGAGAAAAAAAGGCAACTTATCGCTTACCGTATCTCGCAAGGCAGTTTGTTAAATTTACACAGGTCGCAGTAGAGCAGTGAGGCACTGATGAGCAGTATGATGTTGCCGTACGTTCCCAGGTGGTCGATCAGAAATCGGTAGTTGACGGTACACTGCTTTACATCCACCCCGTTCTGCTCGGCGTAACGGAATTTGTTATTTACCCTTAGCATATCCTACGTTGGGAAAGATAAGAAAATTGTGCCTCGGTCAATTTTGCAGAACGACACACAAACTGATAAACTGCACAAGTACAGATCGCTTCCATCATGCGTACCAGTGTGTAGGATTTGTAGTAATCGTTTACCCGGTGGTTTGGGTTTGCACCGAGGGTTTTCGTAAGGTATTTGTGTGGAACATTGAAATCCTTCAGCACGTAACACAAATCGATTGTCCATGTGCTGGAAAGCAACATAACAGAACAGTTACTAGTTGGCTGAACGTTTGGAGAACGTTGAATACGTTCACACCTTTTACCGAACTGGCCTTCATCGCAGATTTGCTGGAACTGAGACAGGAACGTTTGTCGCTGTCTGCGATCCAGTACCATTAAAATGCATGCTAAACCACAGTCCCAGTCGTACCGCTGGCTGAAGTGTACGAGCGGATGTTCGAGTATATCCGGAACGTAGCCTGAAACGTCTGGCGAAAAAAATGTATTCGAAGAAGGTTAGAAACACTCGAAGAAAGGAACATGTTATGCACTTACCTTCCATCGTGCTGTACACTATCGAACTAAGCTTATCTTTCCGTTCGTTGTCTGTACTTGTTAACTGAAGGACGATAAAGGCCTTGCCTGGATTGAGACCAGTTCGATAAGCAATGAGAGAAACAGCGAAAGGGAGAGTGGTCGAGAGTACGGTTATCTTGATATCGTAATCGAACCGTAATTGTTATCGGATGTTACACCATGTAGCACAAACGCACCATACCTGATGGAGATGTCCAAGGACGTGAATCGTTTCGGGGATTGCTTCTCGCGAAGGGTAAATTATGGATATTGCGGAGGAGAAACTTCGCTTACACATTATATACGGTCACGATGGTTTACTTTTACGAACATTTGAACACTTAATACTAGGCCAGAGAGCAACAAATCGTAAAAGCAACTCATTCGTGGCTGTTTGTTTTGATGGTTTTGATCAATCGTAGTGACAGGGTAAGCTGTCAAACTTCGGGTTAGCGAAAAGAAAACAAAAACACACTTCGGCTCTTACCCGCAACAGCTCGAAAATTGGGTCGAATACTGCTCGAAATTGTTGGAAAAATGTTTTGAATTATTGGAACGATTTTGTATGTTTAACCAAATAGGTAATGAAACATGTTATACAATTTACATCTCTTAAATCTTATTTTTATTTAGTAACGTAAACGTTTTTAGTATTTGGCCCCTTTTGAAATGCATTTTTAATTCCGCTTTCGAGTTACAGGGTTGCCAGCATAAATTTCGTTGGCGTTTTTGGCGCGCGTGCTTGTAAACAGTACGGCTGCACGTGAAGTAACACGTGGGGATGTTGTGTAAATTGCTCAATGATAAGAAAGAATGAAATGTTTGCAAAATGTCTGAGGGATAATATGCGTTTTGATAAAGTTTGCATACTCTATAACTCAAATAATCTGCTAATGGATAGATGTCTGTTTTGAAGATATTAAATAATATAACTCCACATTGAACAGAATATTCTGTTCGTATAATACAATACATGAAAAACGTAAAACAAACAAGACGTACATTTACTTCTATGTGTACTCTTGCAAAACAAAACAACACAGAACAGACTGCGAAAGTTTGAAGCATTTCTATTTATTTAAGTTATTAGTAATCTTTTGCTTCCCATGCTCCTCCCGAAACGATGCGTATCGGTGTGCCGGACCACAAATATCGGTTTTCCGGAGTGCGGAGCACGATTTCTTCAGCCGGATCTAGCGAAAATCAAAATAAAACAAAGCTAGTCTACGACGCGACGCAGCGTAAGAAGGGACCCCGGAAGGGACGAACGAGGGAGGGTGTTTCGGCGAATAAAAATAAATTGATTCCGTTGTTTTTCCAGTTTTTTACGTTGTGTGAAGCAATTATTTTATTGGTTTTAGTTGTCGTTTACCGCGTGACCATGGAGCCAATACCGTCGCTTGGGATATGTATCGCCAGCCGAACAAACCAGACGGCCAAACCTGTCAGCTAGCCAGCCAGCCAGCGAGCCATCGTGTTGCTAGTACGGTGCATACGTGAGGAAAGAGCGTCCACTTCCGTTCCGGGCCGGGCAAAACTGTGTGCGACGGTTTTCTTGTGGCGCCAGCAATGTTGCTGAGATGGTTTGATTCAATTTCCTGTTCGATAGCGAAGTCGGAAGCCTTTGGCCGATGGTGCACGGGTACGAACGGTGCTGCGCACGTGTCCTGCTGGGGCGATTGGTAGCCATCCGAACGGAGCGTATACGTCCTGCCCCGGATGCGGATGTTGCCGTGCACCGCCATCGCCATCTGCCGCGTTCGGGACGGGAATTGATTTTCCAGCTCCTGTTGCTGCGCGCTGTTATTTTGTCAATCGCCACGTGTATCGCACCACAACCACCCGTGATGTGTACATGTTCCACCCGTGGACTCGAGGGTGGATGGTTTTTTCACACGGACCGCCACCACACGGATGCCGCTGATCTGTTTGCGGCGTGAAAACAAAATCAATTTAAAGCCCGCGTACCCGCTCACACGTACCCGCAATACACTCAATAAAAACAATATCTTTATCTCGACCGATGCCATTACACGAGTGAATTTATCTACTTTTGATAGACACACACACACACTAGGTAGGACGCTTGGAACATTGGGACGAAAGGGCAGCATTTGGCGCGGACGTTGGTACGTCGTTCGTGCACAAATCGAAGATTGGAACGGATAAACGGTAATAGGTAAGTATGGAATGGTGTAATAAATTCGAAAGTGCATAAATTATCAAACAGCAAATAATGCAGCACAACCAGCAGGCGGGCAAACACTAATGTGCTATTGTTTTTTTTTTGTTGCTGTGTGGTTAATACAGTCGGTAACGCAATTATACGGTAGCATGGCTCTTCCTTTAGGGGAATGGTAAAGTAAAGTGAAAAAGAGATGAATAAACATGATGTTTTACAGAAAAAATGAATCAAATACACATGTACTGTTGGTAAATGGTTACGAGCGCTTTTGTAGCGTGCTAAAGCGGGGAAATATGCAATGCTTAATCTTTGTTCCCACACATTATGACTGGTTTGGTATATTTTTATCTTCTAATCCTCGAAGTTCATTTAAGGCAATTTTCATTACATTTCTATTTCATATGTTGAAAGATTATTTACCCAAAAGTTATAATAAAAAAGTCCCGCTGATTACTTCATGACAGGAATAAATTTCCGGACATGAAACAAATTTGCCCCAAATTTTTAAAATATCTCAGTCATTAAACATGACAAGTTTTATACGACAAAGCGTCAAAAAAATATATTTTTTTTCTTTATTTTTACTCTAAAATAAATAAAATAAATAAAAGCGCTCGTACAATTACGGCACACACTGTATGCCCGGATGTGGGTTTAAATAATGGTTTTTGTACCTTACCGAAAAAAGGTAGGTGCATCAATTTGTTGACGCCATTTATTACGGCAGTTTCATTCTAAGTAACATTATTATGATGTACTACCTCTAAATATATTCTAAAATTGAGCTGTTTTTTAAATTTCGAAATGTGCTAGGTACATATTTTAAAAACCACTTAAAATGGTTCAAATATTGAATGGCTTGCTAGATGCGCACTAATCCACATCACATCCAAGTTCGGTTCATCATTTACTACTCCTGGGATTGTTTTTTTCGTTCTTGTTGCTGTTGCTGCTGCAGTTGACTGATTTAGCTTTTTCCGGCGGAAGCTATCAGACCCCATGTCCAAACGGCACATAACCGACTTCATAACTATCGGAATTGATTAAATATTTCATGCTTTAGAGCGACGAGCGTGGATGCGGATGTGAAACTTTGACCATGTCACGTTCCAGATTAATTGCTGACTGTTTCGAGTAGCTCGGGAAGATTTGCACAAATCTAGTTTCGAATTTCGTACTGCCGTTTGGCAAACGGCACCAGCACAGGATTGGGGTTCGTTTGTATGTTTTTTTTTCTTCTCTCTTCTGCTCTGCTGTTACTTTCTTTCGCTTCGGGGAAAAGTTTTACCGAAAGTTGAATGAATACTTTATATTTCCCATGATGGTTTTAGGCACTGATTGAACGGTTGTTGATGAAATGGTTCGCCAATGGTTGATGGCCGGGTAGAAGAACATTTTTGAAATCTAATCAATTCCGAGTTCGATCTTGGTGTATAAATTAATTTTCGAAACATTTTACTATTTTAGTGCTACTCCATCTGATGGAACAGCGATCGGGATCTGGTATGCGAACAACCATTAAAAATGGTAACGAACTTTTAACTACCATCGCAACCGGTGGTGAGAGGGGAAGCTGGTAATGGTGACCACCGGGGTAAATGAAACCGAATCGACGAAAAGCCATTTCGACAGTGCGCATTTAATTGATTCCATTTGCATAATTTATTTAAATTTATTTGTAAATTATAATTAGCAAACACTAATAATATCTCCCTGCTGAGACTGGAACTGGAAACTGGACTCTCTCCTCTGTACCTTGTCCCGGGGAAAAGGTGTATCCATATTCGCATTAATTGGACACCATTCCCAAAGGGGCCAGGATACAGGAGTTGATGTACGATACATTTCAACACTGTTCACGTTGCACATGTGTGGATCCACATTTCCACACATGTCCGTGTGTGTGTTAGTGTGTGTTTTTTCTATTTCCCTTTTTCCATTCCCATTTCCCGTCTAATCTTCCTGCGTGTGATCACAAACAGATCAAATGCAGTCGGCGAAGAAAATGATGGAAACGGGCTTGTGTGTTTTGGTGCCGCTGTGCCAAGGTTTAAAAATTGGTGACCATTTTCCAATTTAATTAATTGTTGCGAGACTGTAATTCAACTATTCCCACCATTCCCAGTGGGGGAAAAGACCGTTAGCCGCAAGTTGGCGTAGAAAAGATAAATTGCTATTTCTGTTTAACGAGCGACATATGTTGGGGATACATTGGAATGGGGTGAGTATGGATAGTTTTAGCTTATGTGGAGACTATAGGCAAAGTTAGTGCCAAAAAATGTGTTTTGTGAAGTGGTTTTACAGTTTGTTGACCCCTGTTACTACCCCTGGGAGTGGAAGAAGCGTTTTATTACCTTCGTTTTCTATGTTAGAAATTCTTTCAAGACAAAGATTTTATAGTACTAGCCTTACAACCCGAAATTGGAATAAATTGATCATATTACTCCAACTACGTACTCCACTTTAGTGATGGGAGCTAAGATTTGGAATTACCAGGTCCAATTCCAAAATCCGATTCCGTTATCGGGCCTACTCATCGAAATCAATTCCAGAAAATATTGGAACAAGCTGGAATCGATTCCGGCCAAATCTTCATTTTTCCTATCACTACTCCCCTCCAAAGCGAGCGAAGTTTGACATCGTGAGGCATTTTATGTCCATCGCATATAAGCAATCTAGTATTTCCTTGGAGAGCTAGCACCTCAATCCTCGTTATGGACTGCCGTCAACTAAGTAAACAACTAAAAAACATGCTAAAGTGCAGAAGAGGCATAAGATAAGAGTCGAGAAACACGATTGCATTGCGAACACTACCTGATGTCACATTATGGAGCTCCAAAGAGTCCGTGAAAAGCTTTTTCTGTTGTTCACGATCAACAAAAAACACGAAATTCTGAGTAACTTGAGGTGCTCGAGAACTTAAATCATCTTCAGTAAGAAAGAAGAACTCTTTTTCCTATAACACATGACTTTTGTAGACACCCAAAAAGGACACTAGAGTCATTGACTACTTGAGTATGCCAGTTGCTATACCAGCAATACCTCAGAATTCATACTTGAAGCTTACTAATAAAAGGAATTTTGCTGTCGGTGTTCAGTATTATGCAAGGTCGAAGAAGATCATACGATCATAAAGAGTGTCTTAAGGAATATTCTTCAAATCGTTTGTGGTCTAAAAATTCTGACCAACGAAGTTATTAGGAAAATTTGGATTAACAAGGTGTAGGATCTTACTTACACACTTCAAATAAAATTACGGTAAAAGATATACGTAGTATTCTACGATCTATCGATCACTTTGTGGCATCGTCTGTGTACAGCAATTGCATTTGTCGGACGGATCGACTGTTAATGTAGCATGGTGTACAATAAATTTTTCAAACATACTGCAAAAGGCAACACAAACAAAAAGACGGGAAAACTACTCGGAATGGTTTGTTCCTAAATCTTTCTCGCCAAAGCTTTTCTAGGCAAATCGTTCGTGCTCTTTCCGTACTGTTTCCCGCCGTTTTTCACTGTAAGGGTATCAACAGTTTGTTCGAAAGCTGCCGTTGCCTACCGTTGCAACAACCATCGAGCGATGATGTGTTTGCACAAACCGTATTTGCATAAGAGCGTTTGCCGTTGCCGGGTTTTAGTTTCAGCAACATATACACGCACACACCCATCGGTAACATTGATACAGGTTTACGTTATGAGACAGGGACGGTAAGTCCCGAGTACCATCGTTGTACCGTTGTCGAGTACATCAATTCTAGTAAGTGGCAATTGACTTTGAACAACTATTTTCCCATCCTATGTTGGCGTAATCGATTCGAGGCGTTTGCGTGTGGATGAAGTGATGAGTGCCGGAGTGATGTGTGTGTGTGTTATTCGGCGAAAAGACGAACATATATTACACATCCGTTGCACTTTCTTGCTGGAGAGCTGTTTGCGGAGTTTTTGTAAGTACATTCGGAACGCCTCGGATCTAATCAACGGACGGTATACACCGCACAACAGCTGTATCTCTTTACCTCTTGCTTGGTTTGTTTTCTGTTTTGTTAATGCTTTTCGGCATGTCCAACTGAACAACCGAGGGATTCCGTGGTGAAACTAACCAAATATATTTCTTTTCGAAGTGAATGATTTTTCGGAACCGAAACCATTACCAAGGGAAGGCTGACTTTTGCTTTGATCCTCACATTCAGCTGTTGCTGTGACAAGTTTGAAACATTAATGTTGTTTATGTGGTCGTTTTTCAAGGGAAGTCGTTTTTTACTTCCACTGAAATAGTCACTTTTGGGTGGTCATTTTTGGGGTAATTATTTTTAGGCGAATGATGGGGGAGTCGGGCACCAAATAAAAATTTAATTTAATTACTACAATTCATTTCATATTCCAGAAAAATAATTTAATTTAAAAAAAAACGGCCAGGTCGTATTGCTAACTGGCAAACGTTATTGATATTTAATTATTTTTAAAGCATTTTTTCGAAAGCTCGAATAAAAGTCGTGCAACATTGCTACATGCTACATGCTACAGTAGCAGCACAGTGCAACATAGACGAACTTTTCCCCTGCCAATTGCTTCGCACACGCTCTGAGAGTTGGCACAAGGAATTTTTGCCTTCTCCTACCAGTTCGCACGTGTCGCGTAAAATGGCAGCTTGCGGTGGTTTGTTCACTGAGATTCCTGAGACCACAACAAAAAAAAACTACGTTACCACAAGCGCATGTACAAACAAATCTTCCCCTTTTAGGTTGATACAACCAACACGAAGTTTCATCCCTCTCGTTGACCGGTTTGGTGGGAAGAAAGTTGGTTGGTAATACCACCAAGTCAGAGCAAACCGAATGTGTATGAAGGCGCGGATCGAGTACATAAAAATTAATGTGCTACATCAGAACCTCAAAAAAGAAAGAACCAATACTACAAGCAACAAGATTTGAACACTAAGCCCTGCTTTGATGGGTTGATATGATATGATTCCACTGGCTTAGGAGAGAATTATAATACCGTGCTGGCAGTCCAATGTGTGACCTTCGGTATGGACGGTTGCAAACGATGGCAATCATCGTTCCCACACATCAACAACGCGCGCTTGACCTCATTAGTTCGTACCGCGTTTGACGGGTTATAACCGTGCAAGCTTACCCCGCTTGTAAGACACTTTAATTAATACCGACCATAATTGCAAAACCGGCCACGGTAACACATTTCGCTAACTGATACCAGCGCACCAGCTGGTTTGCTGGCAGTAACGTTGATTAAGGGAATAGTTCTGCTCGCTAGGGTAAGGGTAGACTTAATATTGTCCCATTGTGCCGCTGTGATAGTTATGAGTGTCTTTTGCCAGACGTATCTTCTGTCGGTGCGCAGTGGCTTCGTGGTATTTCTTAATTTCGTACAAGTTTGGTTTGTTCGTTCCAAAGAACAGGGTATGTCCTCTTCACAAGAGATCAGTGCAGAGTAGAGCATTGTTGGGCAGAAAAATAGCATACCTCGTCAATTTCATGTCATGTTTCGTGTAGTGAAAGATGATGTTTTCATGTTAAATTATTTATTAAATGATTGTTATAGTTATTTGAGTTTTAAATCTACTTTAACCGAAGTTATGAGGAACTTAGTCAACAACTTAGCTTAAAAATAATTGCTTTCTTCCTGTTTTCTACATGGTTTCTCCGATATTTTCTTGCAGTTTTATGAAATATTATTGCTGTTTGTGTTGCTTTTAAGAGACTTCAGACTTCCCACTAGAGCTAACAGGCCCGAGTGCAATAAACTCGTGCACAGAAGCTTTTTATCCTAGCTTTTATNTCTTTCTCGCCTGCAGTCCTGATCGCGGAGTGCGTTCCCAACCTTGGCGCATTCATCTCCCTTATCGGTGCGTTCTGCTCGTCCTCGCTGGCCCTCATGTTTCCGCCCCTGATCGAGCTGATCGTTGCCTGGACGAATGGGAAGCTTGGCGTATGGCTGGTGCTGAAGAATGTCATCATACTGCTAGAGTAGAGCATTGTTGGGCAGAAAAATAGCATACCTCGTCAATTTCATGTCATGTTTCGTGTAGTGAAAGATGATGTTTTCATGTTAAATTATTTATTAAATGATTGTTATAGTTATTTGAGTTTTAAATCTACTTTAACCGAAGTTATGAGGAACTTAGTCAACAACTTAGCTTAAAAATAATTGCTTTCTTCCTGTTTTCTACATGGTTTCTCCGATATTTTCTTGCAGTTTTATGAAATATTATTGCTGTTTGTGTTGCTTTTAAGAGACTTCAGACTTCCCACTAGAGCTAACAGGCCCGAGTGCAATAAACTCGTGCACAGAAGCTTTTTATCCTAGCTTTTATGACTAGGGTTGAAGAATTCCCGGAGCAAACACGGAGACAACTGAAGATAAAAAAAGCAAAACACTCACATCACCTCTCTTGATGCCGCAAACACACACCCGTATCCGTATCCAACTGAAGCACCCTGGAACGCTTTCTCCACATTGGCTCCATAAATCCAAAACCCCGGGAACATTCCGGTTGGGTCACATTCCAACTCCCGGATCGTTCCCACTGTGTGTGTGTGTGCCGCTTCGGGCTAATGGAATTTTTCCTACCACATTCCGTGTGCCCAATGGTGCGGTTACCTACGGGCCATTCGCCCACAACACGTGGGCCAGCCCGCTGATGTCCCCAGCATCCCAGCATCAGACAAGCGTCCGGTGCGATTATGCAAGCACGGAGCACATAAATAACGCATGCTGCTGCTACATTCTCCCTTCTTTTCACCCCTTTTATTCCACTTCTGCAAGGCTAGGCCAGTGGTGTCGAGGATTCCCGCTGGGACGCTCGGTTGATCGGATGAGTGCTATAAGTATCGATGCTTCTTGGAACGCACAGACAAAATAGCTCGCGGCAGGATTAAATTGCAATCGATTGCCATCGAAACCCGGTTCCGAGGTATCTGAGGAAGCCAGGTGGGGAGGTCGTGAGGTGTGAAATGGTAACGCGGCCACGCACTGGTATGCGTATATGAGATCACGAACGCTGCACCGAATCACGGTTCGGTTTTTTTGCTTCTCTCAAATTAGCAAATTAATCGAAAGCCGTGCATTATGAATGGGAAATTGGACAGATCATAGAGGATTAAATTGCTAAGATGGAAAGGTGAACATTTGTTTTTAAATTGTTGTTGTTTCTGTGTAATGTGTTCCATTTCTTTCAAAGGAATTTTGCTTTGTTCTTCATTTAATCTCCCTTATTAGGTTTTTTTTTGTGTTTTAATATCTTCTTTCCCAATTGCGTCAAGGCTCTAATTATTTCAGTTAAACACTCCGATCATTGGTACCATTATATTTTTTAGATTATTTTGTGTAATTTGGTATATAATCTTATTTCTCTCCCTCAATATATTTGACAACAAATCAGAACCCAAAGGAATTGTTTAAGTGGATCACAGTTTTTCATTTGTTTTCTTTGTTATGATGAAAAAAAACATTGATGAATAGCATTGATAATTAAAAGTACATAGAAAACATAGAAAATGCAAAACGAAATTAAAAAGTAAACAAAACACGAAAAAAAATAAGATTCTTAAATGTACGGTGGAGAAATAAACATAAGACTCACAACAGAGTTCTATTCAAAATTACGGAAGAAAACAACCACAACGATGAAAACGCATTTAGAATGGATCATAATGTTTTCTCATCAACAGTAATGGGGTTGGAACAATGGAACTCACCTGTTTTTATCGAGGAGTGAACCTTCATAGGGACCCATCTTTCAAAAGAAAAGACCTGACTAGCAGGAAGCACCATACTCAGGGTACTGTCCGATTTGCCGAAACACCTACGGACTAATCTCTCATTGAGCCTCAGAACCTATTACCGGATCACCCGCTAGGGTATTAGACTTCAGTAGCCTAATTAGCCTTTTGGGTACGCCCCAAGAACACTTGGTCAGGCGTGGACTCCACATAACACCACACCATCAGTTTACTAGGCCTATGAGGTCCTCTCAATTATTGGTGCTAGTTCAAAACAGTGGTTGAAAACCGAGGATTCAAGAAAAGGCTGAATGATCAGCTAGAGGTATTCTTATACAGCTGCGACATGTTGTTGATGGCGTTCCCGATCATCCGGTATGGAACACTGCTGAAGTCGAGTCATGATAATGCTGACGACCTCATTTACGGTGAACATACCATCTTTGCACGATACTTGTTGCCTGTTTCAATTCGTGCACGGAAACTGCAATACTCCGAATGGAATTCACATCAATATGTTCGTCTATATTTCCTTACCTGTATGACTTCTGGATCATTCAGGTATCATAAAGACATTTTGTAATGAAAGCTTTATTTCCAGTCGGTATAAGGTTTTAAAGTAGTCGTCCGTTATTCGTCGAGTATTCGTAACGAACTCACGGAACTGATGTACGATAATAGCCCAATATTTGTAAAGCATTCACCTAACATTCATCTAGTCTCTCTCTTTCTCTCTCTCTCTCTCTCTCTCTCTCTCTCTCTCTCTCTCTCTCTATTTTTGGCTTAACGACCTACCCGGTCAAGCCGGCCATCAAATGGCTTACTGTTAGGACCTAGCGCCGTTGCCAAATACATCAACAGGCCGCCCCTTTGGTATTCGTCTGGTATTCATCAATAAATTCATCACGAAGTTGTGAAAGATTTTGTCAAAAGCGCTTTTGATCAGAACTGATCCAAGACCGTCGGTGTGATGGACGCACGACCAACTCCTACGGCTATGCTATTGCCAAACCTTGGCCATGTTAGTCCAGGATATTAATTGCGCTTTTTGACGTAACATTTTTGCTAAACTTGGGCTATTGAAGAGGGAATACTTGAATTAATACACTTACTTAAATTAACAAGGGAAATTAAGAACATTCTCAGTTCATCCTCTATTCAGTTGGTACTCTATTTATCAGTTGCCAATAATTCGCAACGAGTGGTTACATCATTTTATATACTCCGAAATTCGAGAATATAGCTTTTTTTTTACAAGTGCCACTTATAAAAAGTCGTAAAAATTGTAAAAAGAGAACGTAGAACGACAATAAAACGTTGCGAAATAGTGCAAAAATAGTTTACAAATTTATTTGGCGACCATAAACAATGGGCTTTATTTCTGTTGTAAAATAATGTGACTAACTATCCGAAACTAAACATACACCCCGTGAAATGAAAAGTAACACAAACCAGTGCTGAAAAGGTCACCGAAACAACCTAACACTAGCAGCAGCACAACAGACTTTGCGGGAACTTTTTGCTCCTCCTGCTTATGGCACTCACGCCTATAAGTTCTTACGGCATTAGGTGCCGGCCACGGGAAAAAGCAGGAAAAAATGGCCGTTCCGTTGTAAGACCGGATCCGACCGGGTTCTTCAAGAATGCATCTTGAAGTACGAGAGTACGTTGCTGTGAACCGAAAGGTAATAAATTCTAATTCATTTGAGGCTTAACTTTTCTTTTGAGACGAACGGCCGAAGATGCTGCCGAAGTGGTTCCGGTTCTATTCCGCTTGCGTGGAAAGGTAAATAAAGCGTTCAATCTGGAAAGGTCTGGACGGAAATAAAAGAAAAAAATGGGAAGGAAAAGCGTTCCCCTCACTCGTTGAAGGGGTTTTGCTTTTCCCGTCCACTAATGGCAATCCGAAAGGATCCACTCCATGAACCGTCCCGGGTCAGCTATCTTCCTATGCCCGTTGCATCGGAACGCCAACGGAACGGTGATAGGCACTCTGTTTTTTTTTATTTGGAAGGCCGTACTGTGATCCCGCCGGTCAGCAGATAAGTACTTTTACGCTGTCTGCCCGGTGGGTCAAACTTTAGATAGCCGGGGCATCCCGTTTGGTTTCGGTTTCCCGAGTTTTTGACCCGTTGGGTGTAAGTTCCGGTTGAGGTTTTCCAACTGGACCGCTCAGTGTGGTTGGTTACTGGGACAATTTTCGAGACACAATCTGTCCACCGGTTTCTTCCTCCCCCTCCCCCTCTCCCTCCAGCAATCGGTCCGATCCAGCCATCGATGGATGATGAAGCTGGCCATATACTGCTCTGGTTTCCGTGTCCCCGTGTGTGGGGTGTCCAAATTGGTGCATTCGGTTTTGGTGGTGTGTTTAGAGCTTTTGTGGGCCATCCAGGCGATCTCCCCCCCCCCCCTCCCTCCCTACACAAAAAAACCTGTGGGCCAGATTTGTTCGAATCAGATCCCGGTCGCACAGCACACAAAGTTTGCTAGCCGTCCAGCCGTACACATCAAACGATGTACTGTGGGTAGATTATTTCGGGCATGGCGAGCACCGGTCCTGACTGTCAGCTCAAACACTGGCCACTGGCGGGATGTGCAACGTAATTTAATGATGGTTTTATTTGCTTTTAATTTATCGGCTTTTATGTGCTGCTTAGCCGGTAGTATGGTGGTGGGTGGGAATGGTACGTCAATGTGTAATGAAATTTGTGCTGCATGTGAACAAAACGGGCCGGGCTCGGTTGATCACGTTCCTTTCTTTATTTTTTTCTCTTCTTCTCGAAATGATGTTGAGGCAATCATTACTTAATGAGATAACGTTCATCCCATTGTCTGGCGGGACCGTGCGCATAGGCGCGGTTTGATGAACAATAAACTCCCGAGCCAGGATCGCAACACGCACCTAATGGTTTTAATTAGTTCAATTTTATGCATTAATGGATGTGTTTCTTTTTCTCTTTTCTCCTTTTTCGTTTCGTTTGTCAATTGAATATCACTTCTTTGTTGAAGGTTGAAAAAGTGATATAACCCCCAAAGGTAACTCATGCGCTTCATGCGTTCGATGGAGGCGCCTGGTTGTTTACCATTTTCAAACCCAAAAGCACGCTTTTCATACATATTGAAAGTTATATTTTTACACACTAAAAACAGTCTCTAAGTTGGTGAAATATGCTTCTTTAATTTGATTCACGAAAACGGGACATTTTTATTCTGCGACGAACCGTTAAAGGTCAACTCGATCCTAACTTTTTGGTGCTCCCGGACAAGCTGTTGAGAAGAAAGCTTAGATCTTGGCCATGGGTGCCACATATGCTTATGTGGCTAGGCAGGTCCTTCCTTTTTTTTTTTTTGGCAGACCGATATAAATCTTTTGGACGTGCTTGTTTATTTGGAACCCTCAAGATGTGATGGGTCACACGCGCATGTTCACAAACGCAAAAGCGTTCAGTTGCTGTTTGAAGTCGTGGGACCGTATAGTGCCGTCTTGTGTCATTTTGGAGCGAAATATTTTTTGCTCGATTTCTTTTCTTAAAAAGAGACCATAGAAGAGGTTTGATGGAATTTGATACCACAGTTACGTACCTATACAAAACGACCTATACTAAACGTTGGATGGGCTTAACGTTCAATGTTAGACCTACGTCTAGACATGAAGCCTGCATGAAGATACGGTCTTCAGATATCTTGAAAACGCAAAGTTACAAATAAATTTGTGAAGTGAACGAGCACAAAAAAGAACTTTTTGTATTTATTCACATCCTTTCTACAATGCTCGCACGTTGCGAAAATGTATTAACTTACAACAACAATATGTAGCGATGTTTGAAGATGAGTTTACATGAACATTAAAGGGCTTAGCGTAGAGAATGTTAAGCGAATGAAAGTGGATTCCCGAAACGGGAAAAGAAAGAATGTGCAAAAGAACTACAAGGCAGAGCCAGTCAACAAAAGTTGTTATTGTTGAAAACGACGTCAACTTATATTAACGTACCGATGGAACCAACAGAACAACAGGGCTTAAAATCCAACAATAAAAAAAGAGAAGAAAGGAACAAGCACTTGAAAGTTTGGCAGTTAAAAGAAAGAGAGAGAGAGAATAAGAGTTTTAAAGCCATCCAGAAGTTACAGCGGAAGTTTAGGGCTGGTCGATAAATAAAATACGGACGCTAAGCTAGCCTAGCGTCTGGGAACATTTCCACAACATTAGTTTTCTTTATCCCTTATGTTTGTCGTTTCTTTCTGCCGCTACCCCAAATCGATACTAGGATTGCCCATCCGTTTTCAGGCTGTTCATCAAAAAAAGGGTTTCAGTTTGGCTTCCGCGTAAAGGAGACCAAAATTTAAAGTCAACCTCGACCGGTGGGTCATGTTCACTGCGAAAGGGTTTGAAGGATCGTACGTAGGGCAGTGCAGATGTGAGTTGTGTGCTTTGTTGATGGAAAAAAAACCCAGTTTTATAAATGGTCCTACCCGAACAGTATATCAAAACGCACGGATTTAGTTTATTTTACAGACTTTCGTTTTCCGATTAGATTTTCATTATAAACCTTGGTTTATATCACGATACTACTTATAGCAGAATTATAGAGGAATTAAGCTCAAATTATAGCACATCAATGACAGCATTATGGTATTGAGTGATTATAGTAAATAATTGCCTTTGAGTTTAATTCACTTCTCAGCAGGAGAGCACGCGTGTCACAACCAGTTATAGCAACAGTAATCTAATGCTCCAATACTGTAATAAATACTGTATAAAACCGATTTGTATGTTCCAGTGCGTTTGCGGTTGATGCTGTGTATACCTACACAAAGAAAGCAACTATGGAGTCATCACAATAGGGAGTCAAAAACACACACAAAAAAGCTCCACTCCCGTACTCGAGTGTATAACCACAGCACACACGGTCACCGATTCCATTCCAAAGCGTGTACCACAGTTAACTGGAAACCTTCACCCAACACTTCCACAAAGGGTACCTTGTGTCGCCCAAAAATGGTCTCCCGTGGCATGGGTCTCTATCAACGTACGTACCCATAATTACTCTAATCCCTCTTTGATGCGTATACGATTGTTCCCCGGTACGCGGAAGCAAATTGTGTGGAATAATGTGCACCCAGCGGCCAGATCGGGCTACTAATAGCGTTGTAATTTTTGCGTGGAGCAGCCAAATTACACAGCGTACCACCGATTACGATGCACGCGATGCATTTCATTCTGTGCGTCCCCGTTGCATGCCATATTTTTCGTTAATTAATTTAAAATAACATCGATCAGCCGATCAGGCTGTTTTGTTCGGCTGCGCTTGGTGGGCAGTCCTAACTTCTAACAAGCTGACAAGTTATTAGTCCGCACATTAATGCTATTAACTGAAAACCGTGGCGAATAACCTTTCGGGGTTTCGGCAATGGTACTTCGAACGCAAATATTGCTCGCTCGAAGCTAACAGCTAAGCTGTGCAGCGTTGGGCAAAAGTTTAATGAAAGCAAAAACAAAGAGGGCTTGGCTCCCTGCGTGGTAAACAATTGGACAATAACCGGGAACCGAAACCGCACGCAGGCATGCAAGCAAGTTTAAAATTCGATACATTTGGCTGGCACCTACAGCGCGGGCAGCGATCTGAGCCACGGGGTTGACTTAAATATGCAAATGACAGCACGGGTGGAGCGTCCTCAAATATTTGCGAAATAAAACACACTCTGGAGGCGTTTGCAACAAATTGGTCGGGTTTGTACAACTTTTCGGCTGCATTTATAATTCAACCGTGTCTGGTCTAGCCCAGTGCTCTAATGTGTGTGTGCGCGTATGTTTGAAGTGGTTCTAGATCATTCGTGCACGTGCCGATCGGGCTGTACGGGGCTGCGTTAATAATCCTCATCGATTCGCATTATGTGAGTTCATTAGCTGGCATGTCAACCGGGTAATGAATAGATGCGCTACATAATTGAACCCCGAGCACCGGTTGGCACTGCACTCAATTGCTGTGGATACTCATATTGCAAGCCTACATGACTACCGCGAAACGGGGACGGAGAGATTCTTTCTCTCTCTCTCTCTCCTTCTCGGATGGATTTTAAAAGGTTTTTCACAGCGATGAAAGCGTGCCTGCAGTGAGCTGATTGATTTATTCGCACGGATATGCATTTTAAGCGTGTCTTAATTCGACTATCACACGGTGTATTAAATCTCGATTTGAAGTAACAATTTTAACGCAACGATTGCTTATGTAGAGTGAAGCACAGGAGACCAAACAAAACAAAAAGCGAACGCCGGTATGCAACTTCTGGAGTGACATCCATCACGCGCTGTTGAAGTACATTTGGGTAGAGAGGTTAATAAATCCTTCCAGTTTCGTATCGAATTTGACGAGCTAGAGCGTCCGTTGCTTGGCGTCCGTTTTTCGGCTGAAGTGCTACTCGGCAATAATTAATAAGATCCAATACTGTTCCGTGCTGAGCGTGCTGGCAGGTACTCCACTGGCAGGGAAGCATTCCAGTTGGCAGTTTCCGAGAAACTGGCTGAGCAGTTCCACTCACACAACCGGTCCGGTTGCTGACGGACGGAAAAGCTGTCAGCTTCGTTTTGCATCCCGGTGGTTTTGATCCGAAACGCGTTTGATCCTTGGATGCCGCACTTGAATGCACTCGTGACAGACAAGATGCACGTCTTTGCAGGACATTCGGGGCAGCGGTGAGTGCCGCTGGCAGTGTCGACGGAGCTGTGCGTCAATTCGATTATGGTGCTTACGAGGAGGCGACGAGTGTACTACGAATGCGGCCTGAAGTAGTAGAATATTGTCTGGTGCGTCATATTGGATACACTATTGCTATTGAACCGAGCTAACTGAACTGTAGATTGGAACTCTAAGGAAGATGATGCTAACCGGCGATCATTGTAACTATAAAATCAATATACGTACAGTGGCTTACACTTAACTAGTAACACTCTAAAAATTGAGAAAGATATAGATATTTTTTTGTTCATATAACACATTAATAATTAAAAATTGTCAAAAACTCTAACTTAAATTAGCAATCACTTTAGAAAATGTAATAAGATTAATATAAAATTCAGTTTTATGACCAGTTTTTTCAACTGGTTTGTGACTTAAAATATGAATTCGTCATGGTTTTTGTAGGGAACAAATTTATTTGTTTAATTTACTGTTTTGATTTATTTATCTTGTAATTTCCCATACACTCTTAAACTTAAACCTACTAAATTTTAACAAATGCTTACTTTTAAAAGCTGTTGTTGTTTGGGGTTATTGTTCAAGCAGTGTTAATAAAGCAAGATAATGATGCCATTCAGTCAGAAAAAGTATGAACAATACACAACACAATACAATTATGTTGATGACACCATCAACCATCAAGAAAACAAATTTGCATAGAAGTTATAGGAACAATAAAAAAAACAGTGAAAAACTCAAAAAGTGTTTGAATTATATTAAAAAAAAAAAAACGTTATAATTTTTAGTGTTATTCAAAGAGTTTTTTGAAATTATTTATTTTTAAATGAGTAAAAAAACGTAATGAAGAGTCGTAGAAGAATATACACAGCTTAAACAAATTGCCAAAACATTCGATAAGTTATATATTTTCTGTGTCCGCATTTGCTTTCATACCACTGTACTGTTGATCACATATTTATATCTTTTCACATACAAAAAAAAGAGATGATCTACCCGTAATGGAACCATCCATTTTCTGTCACTTTAAGGCAATCCACTTTAAACAGAAAACACATGTAACAAAACAAAAAAAAAACCAAAAGGTCATGTTTCTCCAAACGGCAGCAGTTCCAGTGTGGAAAGTGTTTCAATTATACGCTACGTGTAGCAGTTGTTGCGCCAGGCGATCTTTCGTTCGGGTATTTTGAATGTTCTTGAACGCTGTTCGTCCACTAGCGTCTAGCAAACCGTTGGATGATCTAGTCAGTAGTAGGGGGAGCAAAATGAACAACAAAAAAACACCATAGCAACACATTTGCCGATGGCGATTTGATGCTCTCTTCCCGTTTTGCATTCGGGGTTTTTTCTTTCCTTCTGTCCATTAACTGCTCGCCAAAAACCTGTAGGGTCGTACGGCCGTGTATCGCACCATAGATAGTTAGCAGAAGAAAGAAACATACAAAAAAGGGGGAGAGAAAAAAGCGTACACAAAATAGCACCAAAATATCGTTGTTTGATAGCGAAACACTAGTCGGCAAGGGGGAACAAAAAAATATTTTCACACCGTGTCGAACCGGGAGGCTTTGTGTTAATTGATTTGATGAAGCATCCAGCCACGTTGACCGTTTCCATAAACACACACACACATTCGCACACGGGCTCAGCTTTCTTTCGATTCGTATCGCGCGAACAGAACCGTGTGATCGCCATTTTTTTTCCTTGCCGGATAGAACTAAAGCAGCGGACAAACGAAAATTCCCGTGTACGAGCATCGTGTGTTGGCGGATTTTTGTTAGTCGTGAACGTGTTGAGAGTGACTCTCCAGGGGGAGAGAGAGAGAGAGAGAGAGAGAGAGAGAGAGAGAGAGAGAGAGCACATTTACCATCCTGGGGAGTCATTAATGTGTACGAATGGGGTTGGCGTAACATACAAACAAAAAAGAAAACGCCACTTCTCCACTGAAAAAAGGTACGTCGGTTTCATCCCGGTAAGCAAAAAATGGTAATTTGATTGTCTTTGATTTGGCTACTGTTCGGTCCAAACTGTGTTTTGGAGGCATTGTTAGGATATAAAGAAGCTGTAAGCGTTTCAAAGCTTTACCCTTGGTGCAACGTGCATTAGAAGTCACACGTTTCTGTTAATGTTTTGAGATGAATTCTGAACCTTTTTTTTTTTTAAAGAACTTGTCATACACTTTTTTCATCAATAAAAGTTTTACATATATTATCCTTCTGACTGCAATTGCACCCGAATGGAAATGGTTTAAGGGAGCCGAGATCATTAGTTACAGTTTGGCAACAGGAAAAAAAACAGAACCCTGTAACGACCAGGAACGAACCACGAACGCTAAGGCCAATCATTCATACGATTGAGTCGAAAGCGAAGCATCCCCATCGCACGCCGGTACTGGTACGCCCGATACCGGATCGTGCCCGGGTGCGAGCAATCCAATTTCGTAATCAGCTTAACCCGCCCGGGAACGGGATCGGGGACCGGTCAAATCTGGAAGATTTTGTTAGTCTTCCGTGCCGTGAGTGAGATCTTGACAAGGCGAAGGCGAACCGTTGCGCTTTCGGTGTGCTTACACATTGAGCTTCCCGATGTGCCCCGGGGAATCCCATTCCCTGCCTTTCGATTTCTTTTGAATCGTGCACGAAACCACCACCGCCAGTTTGTGGTTTGCGCGTTTTGTTAAGCAAAGCCCGGCCACCCTTTCCTGAGAACCCTTTTTTTTTGTTGTTGTCTGCAAAAGTGTAGCCAACCCATTGCACACTTTGCCTAACTAGCAAAACCTTGCGCAGCGCTGTCAATCGTAACCGAACGTTGTTGGGTGGGCTTATCACGCTCGCTCGCTGCTTTTGAAGCTGCTGGCCGATGGTGAATTGTGCATCCTTCCACCTACAAACGGCCAGCACGGCGCTGGTACAGTGCTGGCGATGCTTTACACACCGACAGACACCCGGGCATGCAGTGCTGGATGCTTACGGCTTGCTTATCCTGCCCGAGAAGCTCCGTGAAAGCAAACGGGTTGTGTAGTTAAGGCAAGATAAAAATGATCTTGTATCAATGCGATGAGTCAGCTGATTTCATTCGGATGGAGCTAATCAAAGGAACACATTTTTCATCCGCACAAACCTGGTGCGAGCTTCATGCCCGGGATGGCCCGTTCGGCGCATCCCCAATGAAGCATCACCAGTTCCAATTTGCCGTCAGCCATACCAGACAGCCATACGGACAGGGGGCCCGTATTACATGGTTGAAAGGCTGTCGGCGTGGGGAGATTTTATGCTTTCACACAGTTGCTTTCGATCGACCGGCGAGTTTTGTAGCAGTGCCGTTGAGATGGACCGTTGCAGGTGGATTGGATTGGTTGGCGGTAAGATTAACCACACTGTAAGTGGAAAGAGATACGGACCGCTTCCCGCACCTACACACAGCGTGGATGGAAAGGGCTTTTGGTTGGCAAGGAGCAAAACGCTACCGGTTTAATGCCAATGGTATAAGTCAATATAATTAAAAGGCAATCATAGAAATGGTTTTGGGAAAACAGTGCTATGCTTTGCGAAGCGGAACGATAGATTACGCTGTACATCGTACGTGCATGGTTTAAATGTTGGCGAAACTCGTTCGGGTACTTGATGGTACGGATGCTGCAACAACAGATCGAATCGATACAAAACTCCCAACCGGACTGTATTACGTGGTTTCCTTTTTTTTCCTCATCTCAATATAAATTTAAAAGTTCCATCATTTGTGGGCCTTTTCATTGCCTTTAATGATCTGGTAGCTGGGCTACTTATTTCTTGCATGCACTGGATCGATTCGAATGAGATTTAATACCAGTTCCTATCGTGTGAACATATTTCAGGACCTTTCAAATGATGATGTTTTTCATGAGGTTTAGCGGAAACATTACTCCTGCAAGATGCACGTTTGCAAAACAGCGACTATTTTGGTGGCTGCACCACACTGCAACGGGTGCACACTAAAAAGTCCTAATCTCGACATTTATAATCATCTGTGTGACAGGTATAATTACCGGTCCCGTTCGAAACTTGCAACACACCACCAGCTATGAAGTCGTGGTGTCCCTTTGTTTTTCCTTTTTTGGACCATTTAATTAGCTCCCGGTGGTCGGATGTGTTTGGATGCCTTTCGCCCGGCAGCCACTGGTCAGTCGATCGGTTTTTCGGCTTCGTAGGAATGCATACGATGTTTGGAGCTGGGAAAAACTCCACCCGAAAGGGTACACCTTTGGTTTTGTGGACTTTCGATGTCACACACGGTGTGAAAGGGATGTGTTGTTTTGAAATATAGAGCACATAATAATAGTAATAATGGGCACGGTGGGCTGTTCGCTCTCTAATGAAATGGAAAATTCAAACACACGGTGAAGTGTACTATCATCAATGGCTCAACGCGTTTGCTTCTCCAATACGACGGTTGAACATTTCACACTGACACCAAAAACACACGGTGCAACACTGTGTGTACACTAGGCATTCCGGCAAGTAGTAGAAGACCGCATGTTGCAGTTGCACAGGACCAGTGGGGCACTATGCTTTCACACGAATCGTACTGATACAGGCCTTTGGTACGAATTGGTAAACGAGAACTTGTGGTATTAATATAAAGCTCTCTGTTCGGTCAGAGTAGTGTGATAAGCTAGTGTCATTTGTACCCGGCGTGACCTTAAACGGTGGAAGTGTATTAGTAGCGGGACGTCCGTGAAAAGTCTGCCGTCTGTTCCGGTGGCATTGTTGATAAATCTGATAAATGGTGTTGCGTAGTCTTTTGGGGAGAGATATTTATTTACGCGAATTTGGAGGAAAATCAAACGATAACTGAAAGCACAGCGAGACATTAGTGAGTTCTGTACGCTAGTTAAAGTTTGGTAGTTTTTAGTTTAGTTTTAATAAAGTACAATTGAATCACACGTCGTTGGAGTCTACTTAGAGTAGTCTTAGAAGTATAAGTTGCTTGAAAAAAACAATGTCTTAAAATATTTGAAAATCAATGAATTTTGCTTCCTAATTAGTCTCCTATAGAAATTTGTTTATTAAATAATTTTCATTAAACATAATGATAAAGTAACAATGCACTTGAAAAATGTGATTTTATTGCGAAAGGATTTTGAACAACAAATTTCTTCACAATTTGAATTGCATGATCTCCCGCATGATATTCTCGTACAAATTTCTTAACATATCTTCTTTGTTTGAAAAATAATCTCTTATCTAAACTTTCTTAAAACAAGTAATTTGCTTGAAAAGTAGTTTCGTAAAAACATCTTGAAAACGAAACTCATACAAAAGTTTTCTTGACAATTTTATTTGTTTGACCAAAAACTGCTCAGCTTTTTTCTTGAGCGAGAAAATTTTCATGACTGTTTTTTTTCATGTACATTAAATTTGTCATAAATATTTTTGTATGATACTATTTTTTAATTTTTAAGAAAGTTTTTAAATAAGACCTTTTGTCAAGAAAATGAAATATGTAATGAAAATTTTCGTGTGCGATTATTTTTCAAGCAAATTGCATTTATGAAGAAAAGTTTTCAAGTAATAAATATTAAACCTCAAGCAAATTTTATTGCAAAGTTTAATTTTTAATCGTTTCGGCGCTCCAAAAATTTGAAGCAAATAACATCATTGAAGATTTTTGTTATGACCAGATTAATTTAAGCAAATTAACATTAAATTTAAAAAAAAGTCTTCATCACCAAAATTTATGCTCGAGATAGTTTTCCATTCAAATTGTTTTGTACAAGAAATTTGTTACTTGCAACAGTTTATCAAGCAAATGATTTTGAAATCACTTGTATGTTGTCCAAGATATTCGACTAAGATGTTCGGCTGTACCAAACATTACATTCGTCTACCACAAAAAATACTACAAAAAATCATTTGCATATCTTTTTCTTCTACCTTATAATAACAAAATAAGCACATACGAAGTGTTGTAAAACATTCATGCCCGCACAGCTTAAATGTCCAATAGAAGTAAATACAATGCAATGAAGTAGGTGTACGAGCTTTCTATCCCCTTTGCCGAACAACTCTCGGCACGTTGATGGGTACGGTAATTTACGAGCTTTATCCTGCGTAACATAATTGTCCTTACCGATGCGACGTACAGTGCTGGTCGGTGGCAAACAGCAAGCAAAAGCAAAAATGGGAGCAAAAAAAACAAAAAAAAAGCAAACGAGAAATCCAACCATTCACTGCAAAACTATGACACTCGTTTTGTGTGGGGTTAGTTGAGCGTAGCTTGAATGATCAGAACCGACCAAACAAAACAAAAAAAAAAAACACACAGAGAACCATTGCGCTGGCCATGTAAAATGCGAGCGCATCAACCGGAAAGCGACTGTCATTCTTTGTATAAATCATGCAATCATGCCAATGTCTCCGGTTGTGCTTCGAGATTCAGATGTACAGATTCTATTGTGTTGTGCTGGGGAGCGTACTTACTCGTTTTATTTCTCTCTCTCTCCTTCTCTCTCTCTCTATCTCTCTCTCTCTCTCTCTCTCTCGCTAGCTCCTTTTTGTTCTGCTCTTGTGTTGCGTTTAGTGTTTTGGGATGAGATTCTTTCTGCGAATCGGAAGCGAGCCGTTCCAGGGAGCAACGAAATAGATTGGAAATGAAGGCGAGTGGATTATAGTGGATAGTGGGCGAACGAGTAGTAGCAACACATAGTGAAAGCAACACCGGGTACACCGGTATCGGGACCAGGATAAAGGGAATGGTTTGGTCAAATATTAGCAAATTAGGTAACATTCCCTGCGCACAACGTTGGGCTGTATCTTGGGAAACGTTCACATTTTGTGCTGAGCGAACGCTAGTCAAATAGTAGCAATTGTAGTAGTGGTGCTCGAGACGTACATACTGCTAGCAGAAATTAAGTAGCATCTTCCCAACGAAAGGTACCATCGTTCGGTTTAGGCAAATGTGTGTGGTTCTGCATTACTTGCTAGTTGCAACTACTTCGCTTCCGTTTGATGTACTTTGTTACACGGCAACGAGCGGACCTTTTTCGTAATAAATAGAATTTGATTGCATGTGTGATAAAAGGTGGTATTTTAAATAATAAAAGAACGTTTGCAATTTGTGTAAGTTGTTCAATTACTACCTTATAGCACGTATAGATGCTATAATTTTTGTGTGATGCTATAATAAATCATAAAAATTTATTTCATTACACCATACAATCAAGATCAATTATAATAACCACAAATTGTGTGTGTGTGTGTGTGTGTGCTTTGGGCGTATAACATACTTCACATTTTTACGTCCAATGTTTGTGGCCCCAATGGGTGGCATGTTTGGAAGGGAGAAAGAAAAAAGCAAACAAACCCCTCACAAACATTTAAAAGGTTGACCTTGTTGCAGCAATAAATCTTTCACCGCTCACGGGCGACAGGCTCGATTTTTTGGCACCGATTCGATACGGACAGTTGCAAAATAAAGCACGAAACGTAAAGCCAAACCACTCGGTTGCAGCACTGTGAAATGCAACAATCTTTGGCGGGGTCCTCTCTTGTGTGCACTGGTTGAAACAAAAGAAGTAGGGAAAAAAGTGAAGTATTTTTCCGTTAAAAACATTCAATGTCACGTTTTGCGAAGATTGGGTTTAGATGGGTTTTTAGTTCGTTCATTTTTAATCTTTAAGCATCTTTATATCCGCTGACCTACGGGACGGTGTGTGCGCGTGTGCGTGAAGAAAGCCCTTTAATTTGCCCATCAAATAGAAGCATGTTTATTAAAGAAAGCAGAAGTAAGTGCAAATAGCTTATAAAAGCTGGAGAAATTAGATTGCCCCATACACGTCGCACAAACCCGACCCAAACGCAAACGATTTGTGGTGCTAATTTTTGTTCCCCTTGCTTTTGCAAATGGCGCGAAAGGCATGTACTGCCATTATCTGGTACTGCGTTTTATGCAAACAGCAGCAGCAGCAGCAGAAGGCAAAGAAAAGGGGGGAAACAGTAAGAAAAACAAAAAATCGAAATGATAAAAAGCATCAGCTTTTTACCCACCCGACTACATATACCTTGCACTTTGGCCGGTGAGCCGGTGAGTAGTAAGTAAGCCTGCCCGAAATGACTCGCCGTTACGCCTTCTCGCAAAACACCGATAACAATGAATTACCATAAGCATCGTGGCAGACATTCGCGCGTCCGTTGGCACGGTGGTGGTTTTTGGGTGTTGCCGCGTCCGTGGGTGAATCTTTTGGCGGGAAGAGGTTGGTCGGTTCTGGCTATAATTCATTTATATGCAGAATAGTCCCAACTGTTATTTCTTTTCCGTACTTTTATGCATATAAATTCCACCATTTGCGCCTGAGTGGAACCGTTCGTGTGTGTGTGTGTGTGTGTGTTTGTTGGGGTGTGTGTTTTCTTGTTCTTCTTCCCATCCTGCCAACACGCGCCAAGGTACAACTTGGTGATGGTTTTCAATTTCTGATACTACTACTTCTGCTGCTGCCTTTGGTCTATGGTTCTGCCTTGGTTCTGCCGGAACGCTTGATTGTATAATGATCTGCTAGACCATCGCTTAGCTGTTGGCGGTCTGTTGGCACAACCCCGTCGGTGTGTGTTTGCGGGTCGCATTTTCCGGATTCTCAATTTAAATTTTCTATCCGGCATGCGGAAGCGTTGCGATCCCGATCCCTGCGCTTTATTTTTGGTCGTCCAGTCCCCGACCCAATAGATAACACAAACGATCTCCAATTCCCGGGCATTGCGGGAAGATTTTTTGTCTGTTTGTTTATGTGTGTGTGTGTGTTTTGGTTTGGTTTTTTGTTGGGAAGGGCCCAATCCCGAATAGCATTCCGTTCGCAGATCGATCTAGATTGGCTTGGCAAAGCCCAAAGTGTGAGGCCTGCAGAGGAGCGGAAAAGAGGGGTAGGGAGGGGGAGGGTAGTGGGTGGGTGGCTGCAATCCGGAAGCGATTTTGCCCGGCTGCCTTCGATTTCAATTAGGATAATTCCAGTTTCAGGGCACGTCCGTCCGGTTAATATAGTGGTACGGCGGTATCGGTGTCGTAAGGGCGCTAACTTACTTTACTATTTTTTTGGTTGTGTTTCCTGTTTTCTGGTGGCCAGCCACTTTTTTACCCGTATTTACCCCCTGACTCGGTTTTGCATGCGGCCGGTTCGTATCGGTGGCGTAATACACATAAATTTTAAAATGCATTAGCCAAGCCAACGATCATAAACGGCGGGCGTCGGGATGTTAGCCGTTGCATCTTTGTAACGAGCGTTTGTTTTTCCTATTTCGATGATCTTCATAAATATTGGCTTGTCCCTTTTTTTTTTGTCCCCTTTTATTTACTGTTCTCCCAATCCGTTCTTTGTTTTTTACTTTTGCATGGTACATTGTCGCACAAATAGAAACAAAAAACTCTAAATGTAAAGCTACAAAATACAACCATTTAAGAGCACCTTCTCGCATTACACAACTTTGTCTGATAAAGGAAAAGAAGCATTTCTTGGTTTCACTCGCTTGTTTGTTCATCGTTTATTGTCTTCGTTTATCCATTTTAGCTAGCCAACGATCGTATCAAACAACCATCGTAAAGGTTGCGTGCATGTCTTTCACTTTGTTCGGCAAACCATTGTTATGTATAATGATAATTCAATTACATTGGACCGGGTTAGTTGGTGATATTCATCCCGATGATAAGGTTGAAGCTGTGTAAATTTAACTTTCCCTACACGCATACAAGCGGTATTAACTTTATATTAAATGGTTGACTTGATTGAAAATGCATCTTTTATGAGCTGCGGAAGACGAAAGAAACGTCCAACTTAGGTTCATCCGTGTGCGATTGCATTCTTTTATTGCAAAATTCTGAGGAAAAAAAGCGTAATAATCTGTCTTGGACATAAAGCCATGTCTGCATACGTGGCAGATGTAATGCGATCATGCTTACCTTGCCTTTCTGTACGGTTCTCTCATCACAACACATTATTCATAACGAAGCACCGGGAGTTTCATAGCTGTTTTACTCAGCGTTGCCGCTTCTGTGATTAGATCCATTTTGCTCGGTGAGGAATAAAGTCGTTGCAGTATTTTAAAGCAGTTATTGACATTTTTACTTTAAATACTTAATTTGAGGGTTTTTAATGTTATTCATTTGTATTTAAATGTTAGCTTAGTTGTGGATTCCTTTCAGCTTTTAGTTTTTAGGAGTTTGTAATGCTGGAAGTCTTTAGATTATTTGGTTAAAATTTTGTAACAATTCATTTAGCAACATGTTAATTATTTCAGTAAAAGTGTATGAAACAAGTGAGGAAAGCTTTTTTAATATAAAAATAGCTTTTTTATTTCATTTCATAGTGTTAATACTGGATAATCCTGTTAAAAATTATCTTTGTTTTGTTTCATTCTAAGGCCATTTTGTTGGTAAATTTAATTGTTTGAAGCATTGTAAAGAATTAATTTTGAATATCTAGTTTATAAGTTTATATTTTTTTTATTACAGTGAGTTTTAGTTTTTTTTACAGTGAGAGCTCAACTAAAAAACTTATAAAAGACTTTTAAAATAGGTGTATAAATGTTTTTGTTTTCAAAAAATGAATTTGTAATCCAATATTTACAGAAAACTTTATTAGAACAAATAAAATCACTGAGACGGTCTGGTTTTTTTCTCTCCAACCTTTCCGTAAATGAGTCTTTCCATAAGGAAGAAATGAAATAACACATCAAAGGTGTACTGTAGGTCGTAGAACTGTAAAAATAAAACTCATTGTAATCGATATTAAATTGTTGTTTGTTTTCATCAAAAGGTTCACCATTCTTTATTACAGTAACTTATTCTATCTTAGGCATCATGAGAAGCAAGTTGACGACGAAAGAAAGAAAGCAAAAACATGAGAACAATAAACAAACCCATCTAGGGGGGATCACATTTCTTTCTAGATTCGCGCTTCAATCTTCCAAGAATTCTGGCGGGTAAAGCTGGTTGGACACGAAACCAAAACGCCAACAAAAATCCCCCATGCGTATTTTGCGTTGCGTGTTGCGGTGTCTCACAGTCGTTATCGTTTGGTGTATGTGCAGATGTTGCGCAAAAAGGAAAGAATGCGCACACACGCCGGAAGTGCACCGGCTATCAAAGAAGCCCTAGCTTAGCTCAGGAACCATTCGTCTGCTAGACCGTGTGGCGTATTGTATCGCTTTATCTGCTATTTGTGGGATTTTTGTGAAGACCACAGCACCGGCCTGTGTGTAGCTGAACATGTGATTGCCTTATATATAAACGGAGTAGGAATTCATGCTGATCTTTATTAGTTTCACGTTCGCGGAAGAAAGTGTGCTACAACGCGTGCAGTTTCGCTTGTGCAAAGATGCTTGTTCGCGTGGTTTCGGTAGTGTTGTGTGTGAACGCTGTTTTCACGTTTGCCGGAGTGTCTGCAAGTAATGATACTACCAGCAGCAACAGTTCGGTTATTAAAACAACAGACGTTAGTTCGTTCGGGTATGGGTTTGAGATGATCATGGCCAAGCTGGACTATCTGCAGTACAAGCTGCTCGAGATGGACTTTGTGATGAAGGAGCACAGTGAAGGGATCGAGCAGAACCAGGGCCACCTCGAGAAGGTGTTTGCCAGCATGCTGTGGGCGATCAGCCGGTTGGATCAGGCGGTCGGCAACAACCTCACGGCGCTGCAGGCCCAATCGTGGAAGATACTGTCCCGCCAGACCGTGTGCGCTAACCACGAGCTGATGCGAAGCGAAATCTTTAGCCTTGCGCCGAAACAGGGTCTGTCCGCCGGTGCCCGCTCTCTGTTCGATCTGCAGGGTATGCGCCACAAGGGTCCGTTCGAGTCGTGCAAGGACGAACCGAGCAAGATGTCGGGCAAGTATCTGATCCGTCCGTCCACCGATGCGGAACCATTTACGGCGTACTGCGAGCAGACCAAGTTCGGTGGCGGTTGGCTGGTGATACAGCATCGGTTCAAGGGTTCGCTCGATTTCTACCGCAACTGGACGGAGTACCGGGATGGGTTCGGTAGCATCGATCAGGAGTTTTGGATCGGGCTGGAACGGTTGCATCAGCTGACGTCCGCCAAACCGTACCAGCTGTTGATCGAGGTGGAAGACTTTGCCGGCGACTATCGGTACGCGAAGTACAAGGAGTTCGAGATTGGCAGCGAGACGGAGCAGTACAGCTTGAAGAAGCTCGGTGCGTACAGTGGTACGGGCGGTGACTCGCTGACGTATCACAAGGGCTTCAAGTTCACGACCATGGACCGCGATAATGATGGTGCAACGTCCAACTGTGCGGTCACTTGCGAGGGTGGCTGGTGGTTTAACAACTGCCACCATTCGAATCTGAACGGCCGGTTCATGAACGCGGTGGACGTGAAGTCGATTTCGTGGTATCACTTTAAAAGCTCCCATGCGGGTATGGCTTACTCGCGCATGATGATCCGCGAGATTTAGGTATTGTGTTTTGGTGGAATAAAATTGGTAAAANTCTTACCTTTTGATCAAGGTACCGCGTAATATTTTTAGTTTAGTTTTGTTTTTGTTTTGACATATGTCAAGGTGGGGAGTATGTTTGAGCAGCCCTGATAGGACCAAACCGATCGGAGCTTAACGAAACCCGATCGTGTGCTTCGGTCAGCAGGGCTCTCACGAGTGAGCGCTCGGGAGGAGAACAGGGGTTCTCATACCTACAAAGATTATAAATATAAGTGTTTTAGATTTAATAAATCCTCTTCTACTCCAACAACGGAAAACACTGGTAACTATTTCGCAACGTAAAAATATCCGAAAACTCCGCGACTGAACAAGTACTAATTCTTTTTTTAAGATAGAATCATAATTTTTGCAAAATAATTTGAAAAGTTTAAAATAAATAATAATATAAATAAATGTTGTTTTTTATATCTAAACAAATATCTTGTGTTTTAAATATAAGAAGATTGTGAAAACCAAGACGGTTATCAGTTTTAATTTTCATACATTTTTCCATGCTTTCTTCTCACATGTTTTATTTTCTCATTTATCATTCTTATGTTTTGCTTCCATAATGTTTCAGCATGATGCTGCATGAACGAACATTCAAAATTTATGTTTTGTAGTTTTATTAAGCTGCGAAAACATATTGATAATAAAGTAACCACCCGATGCGCACGAGTTTAATAAATTTTGAACAAATTAATTGTATCGTGACCTTCCCAAACCCTTAGTGATATTGTCCCTATGGAGTATTTTTATGTCTAAATTATTGCTTTTCAAATAATTTTCTTCATGAAAATTGAAGGAAGTCAAAGCTTTGACTTTAATTTAAAAAAAACACATAAGCTTTATAATTATGTTGCACGCTGTATGAGTTTTTGCTTTGATGCCTTACTAAATACAACATCATCTTCAAGCTTTCATTAGAAACTTACAATAGTAGCTTTTTTGTGCAGTGGAAATAGATTAAATGAAGCACAATAATCAAACACGATTAAACAATTATTCTTATCCCAAGCGATATCGGATGTGCGTAGCGTTTTCATTAAGTCTAAAACCGTCATCGGCACAGTTCCATACACAAAGCGTCTTACCGCTGAACGTTCGGGTGAAAAGTAATTTACGCTTAAAAACACAATTATACTCACCGCAAAGCCAAACCGAGGAGCCAACCGTAAGCAAATCCTTACCAGCGTGCTACAATCCACGCTCATCTCGGTGACTGGTCGGATGAAAGAATCCCATTTCGGATAATCTGCGCTAATGGCATTCGGATGGCCAACGGATTGGTTCGGCAGCCTATTAGAAGATGATCGAAGAGGGATTGCCTACAGAGAAGGGCGGATTTTGAGAACCGATAAATAAGATGAAAAGCGATTTGTTTTGCGTCTTTAGTCACACGAGGGAAGCCGTGGGTGGATTAAGGAAATGATCAATTTTAAATGTATTTCTCTGCTATCGCGTATGCGAGCGGAACTGTTCTTTCTTGTGCCAATTGTGCCAATAGATTTACTTGTTTTTTCGATTCGTTTTTTTTTGCTTCATTCGAATCTAAATTGCCAATTTTGTCAGTTGATAAAATGCTACCCATTTTATTAACTGGGTGTGGGAAAACAGTTCCCAATAAACGATAAAGTGTTGAGGTTAGGGATGCTTTTGCTGCAATAGCTGCTAATGGTTCGGTCACCGCGGTAACTAGCAATGGACAGAAAGGCTGTCCATTTGTTTTGAGCGATGGAAGTGGAACAAAAAGAAGCATCCCCCGTACAAGGAAACAGATCTTTTATGCGAACCGTACCGAACATGAGTCTTTCATTTTGCTGAAATTACCAAACTCACCGACCGACCCGGGCGAACAGAAAGTTTATCCTATCAACTCTGCGAATGGTTGATTTGATTCGCTTTCTTGCTCTTTCGCTTTCTCTCTCTCTCTCTCTCTCTCTCTCTCCCTCTCTCTCTCTCTTGCTGTTCCTTTTTGTCGCTTTTTTTTTGTTCAAAAAAAAACGCTTCAACGATCACCGACATTGATGCACGAATTGCAAACTCCAAGCACCATGTCACCCGTGTTCCGGTGGAAAATTACGAAAGTGAGTTGTACAATGTTTGAATTAAATTACAAATCGGTATTGAAAAGTAGTTCACCGTGCGGAGCGCCATTCGAAGACCGGGGCCGAACTTCTCGAAACCCTCGGTTTCGGTTTGCACGTATGTGTGTGTGTGTGTGTATGGGTATAAAAGTGAAGAGAAAAGTTCACCACCAGCCAAAGTTTCCATATTGTGCAGACGAGTTGGACATTTTCTGCTTCACCTGGCGTCCGGTGCACACGAGTTCTTTTCTGGTGTAAAATGGTAGTTTTCCGTTTCATCGGAGCCAATGGAAAAAAAAACGGGAGGAGGGAGTTGGTATGCCCTCAATACCGGAAGCAGATGTGTGTGTGTGTGTTTGTACTAGGGTTTGGGCAGCATAGAACATGTTAAATAAAAGGTGGTCAAATGCATTAAGTAATTTTTTGTTCATTGCATTTCCTTTTATTGAAACATTTATCGCTCGATTTCTGATGCATGGACTTGTCTGACCATATTTCATGTGTTTTTCTTCATTTAACGTTCAGTAAAACATCATACTTTTATGAACGGGTTTGCTTGTGCTTGGTTGCCACCATTCTACTAGCTAGCATTCGAACGGCAATGTCACCTAAAACAAGAAGTGCAAGCGAATGTGTAAGTTAGATTAAATTCCGTAGTTATTAATAATCCTTCAAACATGTTGCAGAAACTGTAAAATAAAGGAAGGAAGCAACGTGACAAGTTTTCATGTTGCAAAAACCGATGAAATCGTGTCACGTAAAGCTTTATTGTGCTCGCACAATGCTGTGAAATGAACACAAAGGTGAAGGAAGTAATCCCATTCAATAATATTTAGCGTTACAAGGGAACGTTACACGCTTTCTTTTAGGCTTACTACTCAAGTGAACACACACTTACCTGACAAAAATGTACTTTTTGTTTCACAAAGGGGAACGACAAATCATTTTCGCACGCATTAACACGAATTACGCATCAAAGCAATGGCGTGTTAAGCTTTCAAAGTTAAAGCAAAAAGAAAAAAGATGTGATTATTATTTTGATTGATATCGTTTTCGCGAAAAAGTGCTGATAGAATTCAGCCGAAATTCATACGATACAAGTTGATGGGGCCGCTAATCTTATCGCTTTGAAAAAGAGGCTGACAGAAAAATTGTGTTGGGCGTTTTGATAAAGAAAAAACAAACGCACACATACATATCTTACGAGAAAAGGTGAAAAAGTTGCTTTAGAACGGAACCAGGTGGCGTCGACACGTGTACGTACAAACAGGTTACTCGTGTAGGGGTTACCACGTGGCAGTATGGAGAGCATTTAATCAAATGCTGCCATGACGTGCCCCGTCATGGACGTTGGTTTTGAAAAAAAGGCTGTGCAGGCTTACGGTTGTGCGATTTCACGTTTTAAAACGAATCTTTACGTATGGTTTTTGAGATGGAGAACGCGTCAAGTGTTTTGCTGCAACTCTGCTTGTTCTATTTATTTTATTTATTGAACACGTTGTATTTCATTTCTTTTACGACATTTTTTTCTATTTGCATTACTATGAACAATTTCTTTATATTTCTTTATGTTGTTTTATGAAACTATCAGTTTTGCTTTCCAACCTTTTATGTCAACTCATAAACAAAAACTTCAGCAAAGTTTTTCATAAATAAAAAACAACACTCCTCGCATCAGCTGCATAGATAGGCGGCACGGTCATAGCATGGTAACTGGAGCATAAATTTGAAGCGGACCATTCGACCGTCACCACTTGCGGAACCGTTGGAAAGAAAAGGCGAAACGACGAGAGAAAAATGACACCGACATGGAAAAGGATGACCCTCCAACCGCAAAAGACAAATAAAAACGTACAACCAAACGTAAACAAAGTGTGTTTTGGAACCAGGGGGGGTTGTTGCGCGCTCCATGGAGGGAAATATAAACCTTTGCTTTTGTTTGTTTGCTTTGTTTTTTAGTCCGGTTGATATGCCGGTACCGTTTTCCTTTCATAATTTATTTGTTTCAATTAGGATTACTTTTTGAGGAATCGTACCTTAAAGGTAATCGTGCTAGCAATGTCTGTTTGTGACTTAATCGGAATGCAAACACAATGTGAATTGTTGGGACTTTAATGGAATGGGAACTCTTTTTTGCGCTTCTTCATAGCAACAATAAGATTTTTTGAAAATTTTTAATTGATTTCATACCAAACTTATAAAATTACACCAGACTATTTAGTTAATTAACACTACAACGACGTTTGGGTCACTTTGATACCAATTTTTAAAAGCATATGTTGTTCTTAGCGTAACAATAATTCCAGCCTAGCTGATATTTGAAAGATGATAAATGTATTCTTTGTAATTTAAATTAAATAAAGTTTAAATAACATTTACAAGGATAATAAAGCTTAAAATATTTCTTAAAAGTGATAATAATCATAACAATGACGGGTTGCATAAGAAAAATCAGGAAATCTTAATACGTAAAATGGAAATCTAAATTCATGAGATGAAATATTAGAAGAAATAACAAAATAAAAAAATGTTTCAAATAGAAACAAATATATAAATTTCTGTTTAAAGTATAGTCAAACTATAAAATGAAGATATTGCATACAAATAAACGAAGTTGAAAACAGAGATAGTGAAAGATTATTACAATATATTACATCGACTAGACCTAAATATTGAATGATTTTTATTTTATTTCCTTATTTATCCTTAAATTTGTGTCCCTAAAAATAGATTAAAAAAAAATATTACACAGGAACAGAGATATCTTCCGTCAAAACCGGAATCGATCCCGTTCCAGCAAAACTATCCCGCACATATGACGCGTTCCTGCTTTTTTTTGCGCCCTTCGATACTACAAAAAGAATCCCCAGTACGAATGGCTTATTGCGAAATACGACCAAATACATCAATCTTTTATTTGGCTTTGATCGACAGCGATTTCCTGGTAAGAGATTTCCGTTTTTGTCCCCGCCACAAACGTCTGTGTGTAATCGACTGAACACCAACAAGAGAGAGACAGAGAGACGACCCACACGTACAGGTTCCGTTGGCGAACGTCTTAAGCATCACCGGAACAATCCGGCGCACACATATACGGTAACGGTTGCGGCTAAAACGAAGCGAGTGTCAAAAAGAAATTCCACTTCTTGCACGCGATACAGTACATCGGAAAGGAATTTTCCACCATTATCACTACCGGTGTGCTACTAGGAATGGGTTGCTGTATATGTGTGTGGGCTCATCATTATGGTTTGCGGGCAGCACTCGTTTGCACGATAGAGCACCAGCAACCGGGGAAGGAAGTTTCGTGCTTTTCCTTCCATTTCGGCTTGACACTGATAAATGTGTTGTGTACCTTAAGTTTTGGGTGGGTTTATTTCTGTGCTCCGAGCGTTGGATTTGGTTCGTGATGCTGGAAAGCTTGCTGGCAGCGAGGTCGGCTTAAACCTTTTCCCTTTTTTTTTTGTTTTGTTTTGGAGGTGGTTACATTCGTGTCATTAAAACTGCTGTGTGTTAACGATGATGGGGTGGGTAACTTTGGTGGTTGTGTTAGTGGTGTTCAGAGTAAGTCGAATAATTTAATATAAATTACCGAAGTAAGTAGGATATTTACTGGAATACTCTTTTACTATTAATACAAAGCTTACTAGTTCCCAAAAAAATATAAGAGATTGGCACTATTTCGTACTACGATAATAGTTTCCGTTCATCCTCCGGACAGGAAGCTTTATGTTAATCTCGCTTCGGTCCATCCCCATTATCGGCCTTTGCTTTGTCATTTGTTTGCTCAGACCGTTCGTCGCTTTGCCCACCACACGCAAACACAAATAATCTACCACACATTCAAGCATCGAGATGCAACAGATCCCGTATCTTTAGAGCGCATCATCCATTAGCAAAATTGAACGTCTAATGTGTATTCCATTCAAGCGGACCGACCGTTGCTAGTTCACACGTGTTTCGAGGTTTTTGGTAACCGAGCCGAATCGACGTATGACGACCGTGTCGTGTACGGTTGGATTTTTCGTTAATTGAGAATAAATTTGTGTGTAATTCGGTTACACACGGGGGAGGTTTTTGGAAGGCGTTTAATTATTCAAAGTAAATACGTAAGTACGTACCCGCGGGGCGAGGTGCACGTGAACGGTGCACGTGCGATGACTACGCAAATGGGTGCTGGCTAAACGTGATCGTGGTAGTGGCAGTGGTGATGGGCGATCGTTCGTACAACGATTATGAGTTACTTTGCATTGTGTAGTAGTGCATGGGATGAATGAAAATGAACCAATGGAAGATTTGTTCTGGAGCACGAGTAAGACAAACCATTCGGAAACATGCTCAATGCTTTAAGGATGCTTGCGTTTGAAGCACTGATCAGGATAAAGATGTTCAATAGCCGAAGGTAGGAAAAGCAATAGGAATCAACAGTTTGTGAAAAATCGTATTCATCATTTTAGATAATGCTGTGTGCAAGTGGTGGGTCTTTTACGGATTCTTTAACGAAAATATACATGAATTTTTGAAGATTCGGGTATCTGTGAAAAATCCCTGATTCTTTAAGATTTCTTCTGAGATTAAAAGATTTAATGCATATTTTGTAACAAAAACTATTGATTATTTTCGAGCACGGGAACGAGAAGTACTACTGCTAGGTGAATTTGGTTCTGATTCTCTAACATAAAGAATTCTCTAACATAAAGAAATTTCGCAAATTTCTTGGTTATTCAGGAATATTATAGAATTCTTCATAGAATAATTAATTTAATGCAATTTTTGCAACAAAATAAGTGCTTTACCAATCAGTGTAAATTTGATTCCGAATTTCAAACATAAAGAAGAAAAGAAATTCTTAAGGTTCGCGAATATTGGAAAAAATTACGGCTTTTTCCAAGGACTCTTTAGCGTTTCATGAACTATTAAGATTTTATTAATCTATCGAATATTTATGAAACTTCGGTTCATGCTTAACTCTATTGAGTGCATATGCATATGAACAAATCAATTTAAATAATTCATTACGTGCAAAAGTACACAAGAAATGCAAGAAATTGTAATCACAAATAATACCACCAGACAGTTGTGATGTTTGCCCATTTTGTGGGGAGCGTTTTGTAAAATGCAATTCCTTTAAGCAGCGAATGTGTACAATAAGGCCGTCTAGCTTCATGCAGACACACCAATAAAACCCATCAGACGTAAATCTGCATCTCTCCATCATCGGATGTGATAGATGTTTCTAACTCGACATACATGGCAATAGTCACGACCATTACCACCCGTGTGAGCGTGTTGGGCGCGGATGCGAAACGATGATAAAATCCACCGTAAAGCATTAGTACTCCATACACACCGGTCCTGGTACGGAGTGACGATTACCAGTGCCATCCAGTCTCCGCGATCGATTTAAGCCGATTAGGGAGGCTTTATATTGTGTAACGCCCGCACGCCTGCGTGTGCGTGTGTGGGTTCGATTTGTTCCGCAGCTTCGGTCCCGCGGGATGAAGCACCGATTAATCGACGGTCGATGGGTTTTGCGTCACGTGCGTGAGAAACGGACCATCGTGGAAAACTAACCGTAAACACGATTGAATCCGTCACGGAGATCGAAAAGATAGAGCGCCATGCACGATGATGAAAATCGAAAGTTGTCGCAACAAGCGGTTGGGAACGTTATTCAAACATTAGAATGTGTCGTGGAAGAGGTGCTTTATAGTCTTTTGTATTGCATGGGTAGAACAGGAAATGGCGAAAGCAAATGAAAACGTATAGAAAACAAATTAATTTAGCGCACCGAACGTTTGCCGGGAGAAATACAGATACAGTACGTAACAAAATTATACGATCATTAGATTTTTTAAAGAGTGAAATGCAAAATTAAAGACATAAAAAGTAAAAAATGCTCTACAAAGTTTGTAAAGAACATTAGAAACCATTTACAGCATTCGGCCAAGAGCGGAATGGTTATGTGCTGGTTAATCGATTTTTACGGATAATAAGACTACCAACTTTGTATGGTGCTGCTCTATATAAGTTTTTTTAATCTCTGGAAATCATTCAAAATGTATAAACGTTTGATCAAATGTATTCTTTTGCCTCACGGATAATCCGCAGGCCAAATAATCAGGCTCCGGGTAATCGATCATTCATTTTTTAAATTGATTTTTGAATTTGTTTATTTATTTTCACTCAAAAGTAAAAGTCGTTTTAAAGGATTTCGAATAAGTGATTTTTGTTGAAGTTTGTCGAACGTTTTGCTCAATTATTTGTTTCTTCTATTCACTGTTTAAAAGAAAATATCTGCCATAAAGTAGATAAAAAAATTGTATGGAAAAAAATCAACGAATAATAAAAAAAACTTTCTAAAAACTAAATGACGGATGAAAACTAAATTAGCTTAATTACACTCCAGAAAATCTTGTCAAATTTGCCTGTTGATCCTCAAATTTCATGGCTTTGTACCACAACATTATGTTACTCACTGTACGAAAAAGTGCTTAACAAAATCGTAAAATGTAGCAATTTGTAGGTAATTAAACCAATTACAAATAAAAACCATGAAATAATTTACTTAAGCTTTATAGGTATCCTTACTTGCTTTCTTTTTTATTGATCTGCCCTATGAACTACATACATTTGATTTACCTTGATCGTGATCGTGCGTGCATAAAACCGTTTGCTGTTTATTTGCTCAAACAGAACGTGTCGGCGCTTGGTGCTGAAATTGGAAGTTGAAACACACATAACTCTTCGTAATATGTTGCGCAAATATAATGTTCCAACATTGGTGGGTTGCCTATCTCGTCCGGGAGAGCCAACACCAGCTGCGGCTGGTTGACAAATTAAATGTAGATTAAACGTACCAATTCTTTCGTACACCCGCCAGAGCAAATGCTTGCAACCAACCCGTACCCGGGGTGGTAAATTCCTTTTCCGTTTAGATTGTTTAAAGACCTTGTGGTGTGTGGAATGCTCTACGCTCAGCACGAAGTTGTAACATTGCTTGGAATGCATCCGTGTGATAGAGAATGCCATAGGGAGAGGGAGATAGAGAGAGTGAGTCTGTGTTAGATGGAACAAGAACGAGAAAAAAAAACCGAAATTAAAAATACTCTCACGCTGGCGGAAAGTTATAATCGGCTATAATCCTTTACCCGGAAGCCATAATTTGAAGCAGCATCCGGTAGCGAACGTTTCCTTTAAAAGTGGGTTCGCACCGAGCGCCGAGTGTGGCATTGCTGGTTCAAATGAGCACCGGTAGCACCATGGGTTTGGTTGTGGTTGTTTCACAAAACCCTCCCGAAACGACATGGGTTAGGTGCAAAATTATGATAGAAACCTTGAGCTGGTGAGGTGTGCTGGTCGATGCATGGATGCAGGGTGATACGAGTGTTTAATTTTGTACCAAATGGCAAAAACACTGACGACGACATCAACAAACGGCGATGAGTCGTCGGTCTCGGTCCGTCCCAAAGCGCAACTGTTAATGCTACCCGCTGCACGGGTTCGAGGAGTACATTGGTTCAGCAAGTGGCACTGCATCTACTACCCAGACAGCACATGGTACTTTGTTACACCACAGTGCACCGTAGAGAAGGTTGTTCTACAGAGAGAATGAGAGATGTTCAACTACTCTAGTCGACACAGCAAGAGCCCTGTTTTTCCTTTTCCGTAGGCCATGCTGTTAAAGGCGTGTTACTGGTGAGTGCAAAGTAAGGCCCCCGGGTGCAGTCGGCAAATGAGTGGATAAGATCGTTCCGGAAAGGCACACAAACCTTCGGGTAGGGAAGTAATTGTGCATACATTTGGTAAGAGAACAATTTGCATGTGGCGTTTTTTTCTTCATCAGAGGCACCAAAAAACTGCTTGACGGCTGAAGCCAGAAGGTTTGCATTCGGCAGATTCGTCAGACTATCAGCTACAAAGTGGAGAGAACCGGTCTTCCGGTATGCATTTTTTGGGGTTTTGTACCTCCGACCTTGTCTAGCAAACGTTTCCATCTGTTTTTACTGTTCCTCCTGATGGGCAGGACTCGCGCAGGGAGATTGTTGACTGGAGTTTGAACGCTTTACCGAGATGAAATCCCCGGGGTGGATTGAAATTGAGTGTAATGCACGTTTGCAATGGAACCATATCTGCAGGAAGTATGCGTGTAGCAGATATGTTTAAACATAAGTCTTTACTTCCGCATATTTACATACGTTCTTTTTTTAAGCGTAGAAAGTAGTTTGAGAATGACTGAGCAGTTCACTGTGCTTTGGTCTTAAAATTATTGCAGAGGTTCCTTCGTTTAAAGTTCGTTTTATCAAGCTTTGGAGGTTATTTCTTCAAGGCACTCATAATCTGGTGGGGCGAAGGCAGAAGGTCAGATTTAAAGGCAACATCTTGGTACATATTGATGCAGACATTAATTTCCTGAGGACACTTTGTGACGACATCTTGATCGTCTTGATCATCAAACGTCAAAAAATATTTGGAGTGCAGAACGTAAAGAATCCGATACGAATCCGTTCGTTGCCATCCAGAGTCGAGGTAGATTGGGTCGTCTGTTAAAGAGAAATAAACTCTTTAAAGGTTAAGTTTATAGTTCAGATTGAGAGATAAGATCCTATTTTGTAGACTTTTTCCAGAAGAGAATGGATATTAGTCATGAATTATATGTTTAATCTGGAGTACATTTTGTAACTTATACGTTGCAGTACAAATCAAAGCATTGCTTTTTTTTTTATTCATGAAGAAGGCCGGGCCGTTCCTATTGCTATTGGTATTGCTAAATTTATCTTAAACTAGGGTACAATTCACATTGGTTAGGAGGCATTTCCTTCTCCTAACCGTGAATAGGCACCTTATCCCGGGTGTACTCGGTTGAATCAAAGCATTATACTGATTAGAAATATGTATAGCGATGCTGTCACTTTCATACTTACCAATTTAAAAGCTAATGAGCTTACAATCCGATTCAATCGACCATTTTCCGGCTTCCCTAATCCATAGGAAGGCAAACGGCACGCGCAATGTTGACACCAAAGTGATGCAAAATAAATACAATAAATTCCAAAAATACTGATTGATCCTGCTGCCAATGAATTGTAGCGAAGAAATTCTCCGCTCAAAGGTATCAAACAATGAAAACGAACACCGTTCTCTATAGCTCGCCTAGCGCTATTTGGCTCATTAATTAATTACGATTCCTTACATGATTGCCCGGCGGCGACAGGAGCTATCCAAGGGTTCAGGCTTACCGTCTTGGAAACCTTGAATATACTTGACTGTTTTGCTTTTTTATTCTTTGTTGTTGTAGGTTGCTTTTGGCCATGGCTCATTTCGTCATCGATTCGAACAGTGATGCTTTTACCGATTCTTCTCACGAACACGTTTGCTTTTTTGTCCTTGTTTCGTGCGTCGTGTTATGTTTTCGCATTTGGCCACCACAGTTGTTCTGTTTTGCCAATTCCAGGACTTTAATGGGCTATTTCGTTTGGTTTTGCTATTTCTCATCGGGAAATATTACAGCAAATTATCTTTGCGATGGAATGTGCCACCAACAAATTCGTGTTCTGCAAGTGAACGGTTACGGGATGAGCTATGTTCTTTTTAATTCTCATTAGCCGATGGATAATTTCATCGGATGCGGACGGATGGCATTAGAGAAAGCGAACCTGTTTAGCCCAGAGATTGAATCGCTTCGGTGGTGGAAGTGAAAAATAATTTACCGGCATAAATCTAGCTCGAGTTTGGAAGCGATTGTAGATGACATGTAATTAATGCTTTCATCAAAAAGCAGCAAACGGATTGCTGGTATTGCTGTTCAAAAGTGTAGATGATTTGTCTAGATAATTTTTATTTTGCATGATAAATGTAGCAGCAAAGTGTTTATCGAATTGTAACGCATAGAAACTGTTCGCTTAACGAGCAGCAAATGTCTTTCAAAAGGCTTTATCATTCCATACAACAATACTGGATCACTTGAATTGGCTGTTAAGGATTGGCTACATTGTTACTAAAGCTCACTCGATCTGCCATTACCCTGGACGTTAAAGCCCTTTTTCTCCCTCATTACTGTAACATTGTAACGCGCCTCAATAGGGTTTCGGATGTGTTACTTTATTATTGAAACCAGCTGGGTAACAGCAGGTACCCTAGCATAAACGTAACCCAACGGGTCGATGATTTCCACAAATGTTCCCCAGGACACAAACAATAATCGTAAAAATTTATACACTCTTCATTTTTATGAAAAGCTTTCCTTTTTTCAATTGTAGTGGTGCTTGATTTGTGTGCAGAAACTCAAGCCTATTGCAAGAGAGAAAAAAGAAGGAACTCGTAAAAAAAATCCAAAACAAAAACCTCCCTCAGGATAAGGTTAAACGTATGGTGGCACTTTTGCTTACGTTCAATCGTAAAGCCTTTACTTTCTGATTCCCAACAGATTGGGTTTGAAATAAATAAATAAATATGAAATTGGTCTGAAGTCGTACGTGGAGCGACTAGGCCAACATTGTGTGGAAGTTTTGCTCAAGCAAACGTACTTGGGCACTGAGATTTTGAGCTATTCGGTGATTATAGAAATTTAAAAGCAATTTCTCCTACGTGGATTTTTACAGTCATTGAAGCCTTACACAGGGTATTGGAACTGAAATACAGATAAGCAAAATACTTGTTACTTGGTTCTTCCACATGGAAATGGATGGTGGAAATGGCGAAACGTTTAATTGTCTGATTTATTTATAAATTATTTTTAATGGTGCTTTATCTGATTCGATTGTTAAATAATCTTTCTTATGCTAAATTACCTTAAACGAATATTTAGGAAAAAATATTTATCAAATACGAACAACGATTTAAATGATGATTTGTTGAGAAATAAGTTTCTTGAGGCTTTAAACGTCGTGCCTTTAAGCAATTGTACGACAATCATTTGAATTTGTTCGACCCTACCTGACGGTTTACCAGGGGGTGGTTACATGTTGTACAAATGTAATGCTTTGTCAAATTTCCACAGAAATGCTTTATTCACTTACCTTGAATGAATGGTGGTGGGCGACAGTGGGCAGAACCAAGTACATCAGCGTACATGGAAAAAAGCAGATGTTGGTTGTGTGTTTGATCACACCATAAGTGTGATAAAGAATATTAGGAAAGATATAATAGCATGTTATGAGTTCCTTTTTGAACAAAGTTTATTTAAAACGTCTTGGTGATGGAGAGTATTAATCTTATAAATTACCAGGCGTCTCCATTGAACCGGAAGACATAAAACAAAAATCGAATTGTTATGTCGTCTTACATCGTTCCGTTGAGATTGAATCGACGGATTTCATTGTATAATACCGAAAGGTGTAAAAGTAAAAGTTCACGAAAACGCTCCCCCGAACCCTGATGTAGTAATAAAAGCTGTCAAATATTTAAACACCAGCAGCATAAATTAGATGATCATTTTTATCCGAAACGGAAACGGAAACGATTAATAGGTACCTTTTACCTAAAACAGCTAATCGTTGCTTGAAAGAAACGCTTAATCATAGAATCACTTTCTGGAGCGTTTTTTTTGTTGTTTTTTCCTTTGTGCCTGTTCAACATTACCTCTCCAAAGCTATTGCGGGATGCATAATTATTTGCTCTGCTCTGGGTTTCAAAGAAGGAAGGTTGAGCAAGAACGTTTTCAGCCCGTTAACAGCACAAAACACATCCACAGTGATGACGGTGGTGGAAAAATAATCAACTTCCATATTCCAGAAACGGCGTTTAATTCATTCACAAATTGATCGCAAGCACGCAACTAATCAATTATTTTTTGTCCGGTTTCATCGTGGCTACGGCAAACTTTAACCAGCATTGCCACCATTCAATCATTAAAGCTTATGCATAGTTCCGATGTTTTACGCCCCATTGCCCAGGTTCGTCTTTTGGACGGAAATGTTTCATCGCCCAAACGCCGTTTGATGTTTGATGGAAGTAGATTAGAAAGTTTTCAACTTTGTTATGTGACCCAACCGCATCAACCCGGGACTCATTTCACGTAGCTTGTT
>STHB01000010.1:16711761-16762394 GCA_018908115.1 Anopheles rivulorum
AGTGGCAAACTGGAAAGATAGAGCAGAATACAAAAAAAAAAACAAACAGAACCCGACAAACCCGTCCCTTATCAAGGGACTTGCGGCTCAGGACTGTGGATGGGAGGCAGTTGAAAGCCCTAAAAAAAGATTGAAATCAATTAGCAAGTATTTTTCGGCCAATTTTATGCCTTTTCAAACCTTCTCGCAAGCGCGGAGAGCTCATGCGGCTCACGTCGGTCAATTTTCAACTGCTTTTGCTGGACGCGTGTGGGTGTATATTTGTGTGTTTGTGTGTGTGTGTCCGCAGCACTTGCGTTTTTGTGTGCTGCTAGCGTCCGCCAGTGCGCGCAAAATTAAGTTCCACGGTGAAAATAAACCGTTTCACGCTCACGTGCGCGCCACGCTTCAAACGCTGGAGGTGGAACAAAAACGTGGCCACCGTAGTTTTTTGTTGTGTTTGTTTTGTTGTTCCGCTCATCCCGTTGGTCGAGCTTTTCATTTAGGGTGGAGGGAGGCACCGGGTGGTTGAGCACTGTGGATGGGTAAGTGGGTGTTAGGTTTGGAGGATAAATTGTGTATTTTATTGCGTTCGTTCACGAGACGGACGAACGGGTTCCTTTTTGGTCCGTGCGTTAGTGCGCATAAACGCGGAAATGAAAGGGGTTTTTTTTATCCGGTGGGTGGAAAGGAAGGAATAAAGGGGGCGATGGGGGAGAGAGGGGTTCGGGGTACATTCCGAAGCAAATCGTAACAGAACGTGCCCGTGAGTGCGTGTGGGCGGCACTGGCACTAATCGCAATTATGGTGGTTTGGAGAGATTTTGCGGCACCCTGTACAAAAAGAAGGTCCTGTCGGGCACCATTTTTCCCCTGCCTTCCAGGGTGGCTTGCTGAAGCTTGCTCTAGAAGCGGAGTAATTGGAAGGGTGCAAAAAAAGAAAACAGGGGGAAGGGAATGGTTTGCATTGGCAAACATAATGCAATAAAACACTGTTTCCACCAGAAACTCGTCCCGATCACCTGATACGAAAAAAAGGGCCCCGAAACCGGCGTTTGATGCGTACCGGTGGTTTGTACCTTTGCTCGTGTTGCCGATCTTGCTGTTGTTTTGTATGTTTTTTTTTCTCTCTCTTTTTTGTTCGTTTTGGCCAGCTTTCATTCTTCATTTTCTCTGTGTTAATAATTGTTTTATCGTTTTGCTCTCTTTTTTATTACTTCACTTTAGTGTTTTGCACGCACCGGCCGACTGTAGAAAAACAAAACGGTGTCGATGCGTCAAATTGAGTGCGAAATAATTAGATTTTGGAGAAGAAAAAAAAACGCAATATTCCCCCAGCCACTTCGCCACTTAGAACGGGGCGGCAACATTATTTGGCCAATGTTTACCTTCACCGTGCCTGTTTGAAGTAGTTTTAGTGGGTAAAAATATTTCACTTTAATAAAAGCGTTTTTTTATCTAAAAAGCAATTTTAGATCGCAAGAGTCTCGGTACGAGCACTCACTGGGGTAAAAAAAACGAAAGAAAAGATTTCACTATTTAAATGCATTAGGTTTAATCGAAAGCAGACAGTGATAGAGTCCGTCGTTTAACATAATTGAAAATACGGGTTTTAACGTATAAATGGTTTACTGCTTTTTTTTTTGTTCTTGGTGAAGTAAAAGAGAAGCAAAACAACGTCCCAATCCACCGGAAATAATAGACGGTAAAGTACGCAGTGAAGATAAGTGTAAGAGCAGTCTTTCGCCCGGTGCTCCAGTAAGCTCAACGCCGGTGCCCGACAAGAGAGAGAGAAGTGAATGTGTGTGTCCGTGTTTTATGTGTGTATGTGCTCCTGTGAGTGTGTGTGTGTGCGCGCGTTTATCGGTGTGTTGTAAGCTGTGGATTGTGCGGGCCAAAGTAAGGGCCATCTTACGGCTGGCCGGCAGCAGCGTTATAGCCGGTATATATAGCTCAATCGCCCCAAAACGCTTTGCCATCCTGACGGGCTGACGGGTCACAAGAGGTTCCGGAAACGGAATAGTAATTAAATTTTCTCTGCTGCCTGGTGCCCGGTGCCCGGTGCCTGGTGCTGCTTCGGTTCGGATCTTCTTAGAGGCCCCGGTGTGCTTAGCCCTGCGGAGGACCTTGGGCCGTGTCGAAAAAGACGAAACCATTTTTCGGGTGGACCGTGTAGCTCTCAGCGTACGACAGTGTGCAGCTTGTACGAGCGAAGCGTAACCGATTCCAGGCAAACAAGGTACCGTATCTAATATTTTACGTATATTCCTTATGTTGTGTGTGCTTTTTTTTTTGTTTGGCTGGGAGCGGTCGACAGGCGATACCGTAACACCGTAACCAGGGTGGGCTCTTATGCGCCTCGTACGGATGAATATCCTTGTGTTTGAGGTGTTTTTGTTTCTCTACGATCGTGATGATGCTGCTGCTGCTGATGATGATGATGGGTGGAAGTTATTCGGGCGTACAAGGACACGGTGGGCTTTTCAAAAAAAAAACCCCGAACCTAACGCTTTGATTGCGTTGTACGCTCAAAAAGAGTGAAGCGTATTTTATAGGTCAACGGTTAGTGGAAATGGTCTATCATAATAAGAAGAGAAAAAACGAGCTACGGCATGAACGAACCCGTAACTGTGCTATGGTACATGGTACTGTAATTATTTTGCCCTCGCTCTTTTATCTAGCCGAGTCTGGCAAGCTTGACTCGATTCGATGGAATTAATTTTCTCATTTGTTTTTGAAACCAGCTCCAGCTCTCCCTCTTTGTGTGTGTGTGTGTGTGTTTATGGCACCAAAAATCAATTCATGTTGCTTCAAAGAGATGTAATGTAAATACGCATAGCCGTATTGTAGTAACAGGAGAAGGTCGCCATGTGTTTGTTTTTCGCCCGCCCAAAATGGCAGCATTGAACGTTGGTTTGACCAAATTAAATTCCACAGAATTTGTGTGTAAAATGGGAAAAACAAAGAAGTCACCGTCCGTTTCTTGATTAGCTGCTGGTATGGAATGGAATGCGGTGTTATCACTCTTAGTGCTAAATTTCTGCTGAATTGTTACTCCTATTATCAACATAGTTCACATTTTTTTCATGTTATGGTATGTTATTCATGGTGAATTTCGTTGATGACGTTCGATTATATGTAGCGTATTAAAGAGAAAGATTTAGAGCTATCTTAGGTATCTTTTCGAGTTGTGCTGGAATGCTTTGAGGTGGATATGGCATTAATTTCAATATATCGATCTTGTTCTCAATTCATTTGAGGCTTTCGAAGGCTTTGCAAGTGTCAGAGTAGGGTTATCTTTGAGCAGAATCGATATTTGGGTTGAAAATTATCCAGCATTGGCTTCAATGTTACATGCAATCGGAAAGCCTACCGACGTCCTGACAACTCGAAAAAAATCTTTGCAAAGACTGGCAATCCACTGAGCATCAATGTTGGAGTCGAAGTTATTGGAATAAATCGTTTGCTTTAGAGATATATTCTTCCAGTGATCTCTTGAAGTGATCAGGCGTGATCAGCTATTCCTCGGATCATTCTTTTATTATTGGTCCAAAGCAGCGTAAATTCTTGAAGTGAAGATAATTTCTTTTACGGTGATAGATAAGCAAATCTCTCTCTCTCTCTCTCTCTCTCTCTCTCTCTCTTTGGCTTAACGACCTTCTTGGTCATGCCGGCCATCAAATGGCTTACTAGACTATTAGATACCACGTAGTTGCATAGTCAGTGCTCACTACGGGGGGGCAGTCCGAATGGGATTTGAACCCGGTCCGGTCGTGTTAGGGACTAGCGCCATTTCCAAATACACCACCGAGCCGCCCCAGTTAAGCACATATAAAGCTATATACTTTGGAATAGAGGTGTGAGAATCGTCAGTACCTATTATTCTTGGTGGAGGTCTCAATATCCAATAAGACCACGAATTCGCGCTTTGTCCCAAATATAACTTTTCATCTACACCAAAATGCATATAAGTATATCCATGTACTTCTGTAATGTTGGGCTATTGGTTGAGTATTTTGGAGTTAACCTTAATCTTCAGCATTTTTTGGTCTTAAAGGCCACGAAACAAGTTTTTATATGCTTCTCTAACCATTCTTCAGAAGCGGGATTATTTAAAATATCAGATCGCTTATACTGTACGCTTAATATAAAGTACCTTACGATGTCATCTTTGGTTTTAGATAGTAACTAAAGTATGTAAAGACCTTCAACTGTAGTTGCTGCACTCTTTTTGCTATTGTGTATGACTGATAAATTGATTGATAACGCCAACAACAAATTAGACGAGAACAAAATATATTATTTGAAAATGAACTAGTATCCAGTTTCACAATCAGAAAATCATAATCCATTCATTTGTTCTACACAACACGAAAAATACCGTGTTTCCAACAATATCCATCTCCCGGTAGAATATTAGTTATTAACGAAACGTCAAATCTTCGCCATAAAACTATAACGTCTGCCACCCGCTTGGGCACTTTGGGAACTTGGGATACCTTAATCCCATTTTACGCTACTCTCCATGAAACACTACTCCATCGGCCCCGGTATAATATTGCATCCGGTATACGATCCCACTAGTCTGCTGCTGCTGCTGCTACTGTTGCTCAACCGTCCCAGCACTAAAGGTTGAAGTATTTAAGTGCTTCCCATTCTGTTAGTGGCGTATGTTTTGGAAGCGAATCGTTAAATGGTTTACGCCTCGTGGTGAAAACGGTGGTTTTTGGAGGAGGGAACAGTGGGAAGTTTCCAAAAGGTGCAACCAGGTGGAGGCGCAAATTCCGGTGTGTGAAAAGAACGGAAACGAGCTTCTCACCTTACGTGGTGTGGCTGATCGAAAGGCCCCGGGCGTGGAAGACGGGCATTGCCTGAGGAAGCTGGAAGGTGAAATTGAAAGAGTACGCTGGAAGGTTTTTGCCACCCGGTACATGCCCACTTTAAAGCAGGCGGGTGGGCGGGACAGGTCATATTGGTGTGTGGGTGGTGGTGGCGTTGGTAGATAACACAAAAGCCATTATAGATCCGCCCGGTCCCGTAGCCTCTAATGGGATAGAGCGCCGCGAACGCTGCCTACCGTTTTGTGTGAATGTTTCGACCAAAATTGCACTAGCCAGGTCCGCACTGGGAGCGGGTTTTGGCATGTGCATGCGCCTGGCCATAGCTGTACTGAGTGATTGAGTGCAACATACGCCCGGGCAGGGTCGTACATGCCACCCTACCAACTAGGCGGTACGGGCAGTACTGTGGCTCATGAAGTTTTATTGCCACCGGCACATTACTCCGGGGTGCGAGCTGGGCCGGGCAGTGATTTAACGATAGTTCTATTTGTTTTTAATTTATCACATGCATTTTCGGACACGGGACACTGGATTCACATTGTGTAAAGATGGAGCGCTCGAGCCGAGTCGAGTTCGGGTGCCACAGCAAAATTTACCACCAATGTTTCTTAACTTGCCCACACTGCACTGCCGGCTCAATTGAGCGCACTAAGTAAAATCATTAGCATTTTGATTGAAACTGGTAATGCGTGTTAATCCTGTTAAGAACATTCGTTCGCACTAGCCATTTGTAAACGGTTGCAGGTGGCAGAGTTGGTAGGACTTTCATAAGCTGCAATTGTGAGATTTTTTTTAAGGCTAAATTGAGCTAATGAAAAAGGAAATTGAGGAGAATGAGTAATTTATAGAATGATGCACAAATTTTTGAATTTATAGATAAATTTTTTTCTTTATATTCGAATATTGTATAAATAAATCAGGTCCTTAAAAATTGTGTATTCAGAAAATTATTTACATAAAAAAACATTACTAAAATGTTTAATTTACAGTTGATGATTTCGTTAAATACTTCAAACAAAAAGAAAGAAAACAAAACTTTCACGTGTTCGAAAAAGATTTCCATCGGGCACAAATGAAACGAGTAACTGGTGCGTTTCTGGCATGCATTCGGTACGCTTCCAAACCACCGTGAAAATCGAGCCCGTGCATCATTCTTACACCCGGGTCCGACCCAACCGATTGCACTTTCGCTCGGGAACGGAACACAACAATCAACACAAAAAAAAAAGAAACAGCAACCGGATCTGCGGCTTGGCTTCGCTTCATTTGGCCCGTAGCGAAGCCGGCCCGCTGGCAGCAACCCTGACGAACGCAGGCTCCTTCTTACTTAAGGTTGTTGGTTGTGTTGAAAAGAAATTCCGCTCCGTGCCCGTCCGCCAGAGCATCTACCGGAAAAGGAATTTTCCGTCCGATCGTCGCTTTTCTCGCAGCTAGGCACTGCTGGCAGCCACTTCACGTCACGGATGCGTGGCTTCTTGTGCGGAAAATAACGGCAAAATCGAAACTCCCTGCTCTGGCCAAAGCTGGGAGGCCTTTGCATGGGAAGGAAGTTCTACCTCATTGGCTGACACTGATAAATGTTGTACCTTAAGTTGTTGGTTATTTTGCGCTGGTTCGTTGGTGCTGCCGCTCCGGCAGTTGTTCTGGTTGCTGCCCCTCGTTTCGGTGCGGGATTCAAATGGCTTTTGTTGTGCCGTGGTGCCGGGGCTTTTGGGTTGGGTAAGTTTGCAACCTGGTACGCCGCCTGGTTGCCTGGTTGCATATGTGCGATGCGATGTTTTACGTTCTAGCGTTCCGGTTGCCCGCACCGGCCTGGCAAACGTCTTGGCACGTCTGGGTCCAGAAAGTGCCCCACACACACACACAGACACACACACGTGTGTAAATGTGCGCATACGACCGGCAGGAACGACCAATAAGCGAAAAAGGTTATTGGGAAATTGAAGGTGCGATAATGTCTCAGATTTTCAGTTCCGTCTTTATTTTGGTGTGCGTGTGCGGGCAATATGGAACGGTTACCCCGGCCGGGTGTTGGAGCACCGAGCACGCCCTGTCAGCTTCGGTAACCTACATTTCCTTCTGTGGTTCGGTAACGGAAGTGTTTCGAAGGTTTCTCCCCCCCCCATGCGGTGCTCTTTTTCTCTCTCGGTTTTAGTGCGGAATCTCAGCTCCGGAAGGCATTTGTAACCGAACGCTTGAAATAAAACCCTAGCCTAACAAATCGAGGTGCGAACCAAGTGGATAAAGTTCAACCGGACCGGTCAGGCTGTGCAACCCGAAAGCGATACAAACCACAAAGTGTAGCCTCGGTTAGCGCTTATTACGTTCACGCTTGGCCGGTTGATCGATAAGTGTTTGTTTTGAGGAGCAGAAGAAATTTAATACGGTGCTTTATAAAGCTATCGTTTACCTTAGCAAGGGACAACAGGTGTGTAGTGCTTGTTATAAAAACCCAAACTCTAATATCCCAAGAAACTAATAGCACTAAAATGTGGCTGTCCTTTCTAATTTGAAACCCCATTCGCACANTGTGCAACCCGAAAGCGATACAAACCACAAAGTGTAGCCTCGGTTAGCGCTTATTACGTTCACGCTTGGCCGGTTGATCGATAAGTGTTTGTTTTGAGGAGCAGAAGAAATTTAATACGGTGCTTTATAAAGCTATCGTTTACCTTAGCAAGGGACAACAGGTGTGTAGTGCTTGTTATAAAAACCCAAACTCTAATATCCCAAGAAACTAATAGCACTAAAATGTGGCTGTCCTTTCTAATTTGAAACCCCATTCGCACAGGCATGAGCTTTGCGTTTGTGTTTAACAATTTACTCGCGTGTGGACACGGTTTTTAAAAATAAAATGCAGAGATAAATGGAGCGCATTTTGCATTTTCCATTTCGCACCAAACAGACACAGCCGCATCAGCAGAAATGGCTGCACAAAAACAACTAAAAAAAAAAACAAGATGCAATAGGAAAACATTTTTGTTGACCACACACATTTGCTGCAATGGCAAAGTAGAGCAAACCCATTCCAATGGCATGTTTGGTACGTGAATACCTGGTACATTTTACATGATTTGTTTGCTAGTATTTACCAGCGCAAACATGATGACCGTATGTGTATGTGTTTATTGAGGTGAGTTTTGGTAAATCGCATGCTCGTGCAAAATGCATCCCATCGTTCAAATAGAAAAGTGGAACGGCATGTCGTACGCTCTCTCTCTCTCTCTCTCTCTTTATCTCTCTCTCTCTCTCTCTCTCTCGCTCTCTCTCTCTCGGTGCTGACTGTTGATCGCTGTTGGGGTATTTTTTTTTGTTTCGCAAACGCTGCCTGTGTACGAGGTTTGTAACCTGTCACCGAATGGCCAATGAAAGCCCGTTGTGTGCCCTACGGGTGCATCTGACTGTGTGTGTGTGTGTGTGTGTGTGATTTTCATGCCGGTGCTGTATTAATTCACGTGTACAGCTTGGATGACAACAAATGTGTGAAGAAGCAGGACATTCATGAGCTCATGTAACTTGGAGGAAAATGTATGTCATATATTGGGTTTATTTATTTATTACATTTAAAGGAGTATAGTATGGAGTAGGAGTATATTTTTATTTAACATTCATTTTATGCTTATGTGAAATCTTTTCTTAGTGGGCAATGTTGTAAGAAAATGCGCTATTTCTAAGTAGAATCTATGACAAAATATAATTCATCCGGTGAACACGTTTATCCTTTTGACATAAGTCATTTCCCGATGTGTCGTGCGTATTGCCTACCTTGCAGGCGCAAACTATTTTGATTGATCTATATTAATTTTAAAAACAATTTTTAAATCATATAAAAATACTCTTTAAATTCATATAAAAACACTACTTCAATTCAATTCGAAAAAAATACTCAAATAAATAAATATAAATATTTCCAACAAATGGACTTAAACATACTTTAATAAAACGTTTTTGTTCGTGTCCTTTGACTCGCTATAATAGGAATACAAAAAAAAAAAAAAGAAAAACAATTCTCCCCTATTTTACCCGTCAAACCTTACCAACTCCCCCTATCTCTATCTCTTTCGCCCTGTGGCTCGTGTTGCATGGCGTTATTCCCTTGCAGGGCGCGTGACTAAACTGCGTTCGGACGGGTTATGCCCCATTTCATGCCATAATTTTGTTAACAAGGTATTTTACCGGATACGTTGAAGTTATGTCGCTTGCTTTTGGTTCTTTCGCTTTTCATCACATCGTTTGCATCGTTCGCCACGTACGTGGCAAAGGTGCTTCCCACCCAAAAGAAAAAAAGAAAAAACACAAAGCCTTTTTACCGGTTTTTGGTGCGCCCATCCATCCGTCCATTTTAATGTTATCGAATTTTTCGAACCCACTTTTGTTTGATCCCTTTTGAGCAACGGGGACACATGTGCACGTCATTCCGGAGAATGTACAAAAGACTTAGTGAAAGACACTGAAAGGGGTACTGTACGCATACTATCGCTTAGCCTCCTAATCGCTGAACGACATTTACATTCAATTGGCTCTATTTTTCCGAAAACGAAAAGGTTGTACACAATGTACTATTCTATCGTTTCTGCCGTACCGTTGCTGCATGTCGGTTGGAGAAAAATCGACTAACCCCGGTCGATGTTTTCCGCTTTGCATTTTTGCTCGGCACAAGGGGTAGAAACACGTGAAAAGTACTGTTGCTTTTAACATGCTTGTTTTTTCTTTGCTTTGTTGTTACCTTCCCTTTTAATGCGCCATAATCGCCGAGAGAGAACCGTTGTTTTTCTGCCGAGCGCGTACACACAACACAAAAAGCCGTACACACGACATGTCGATTATCCTTACCGATGGTAAGGTGCTGTGGCTGTGGGCTGGCTTACCAGGACACGAAACACTCCACTCATCGGTAAACACACACCCGGTCGGATCGGTACAGGGTCTCAACCGTCAGTAGTACATCCAACATGGGTCCCTTTATGGCTACGGGTTTTTCTGCCACCATCGCAACGAGCAGGCGGGGGTTAGGGCGAAACGAAGAAACAAAAAGAAAAAAAAAAATACCCCCACTATAACGCAAAGTATCGAAGGGAAATGTATGCTTTTAGCGTAAAGAGGTAGTAGGTTCATGGTTACATGCACTTTAAATCAATTTTTCGATAAAGATAAAGGTATTGTAATTGATTTCAAACGACGGGGTAGCTCAGGGTAGCAGACCCGTTTGTAACCAGCGCACACGAACCGGTTATTTTCCATGTCGTGTTGACGCGACTGCCGGTGGTAAAGTGACTTTTAAAGTGTGATGATTTATACTCTTCAATCATGCTCGACGGTCGTTAAGGCAATGGGAAGTCACCGAAGTCACCGTGCTCATGATGAGCATGCAAATGTGGTCGCACAAATGTATGCAGCATGGCATTACCGTGAATAAGTGGAGAATATGAGAAAGTTTTGATAGAATGAATGTTAGTGGTAACCGGTTTTTTTGGCAGCACGAGTTTTGAAATTGTTGACATAAACGTCAGAAATAGTTTGACACTTGTGTTTGGTAGCATGAGAGAGAAAGAGAGATAAAGAGACTAAACATAGTTCTGCCATGTGTCAAATCTGTTTACTATGGCTAGAATCAAGGTGTGTATATTTAGAAGGTGAAATCTTAGCTCTTCTGCTGGGCACCATATTCAGAGGACATATGTCAGAAGCATATGTTTGTTTGTTTACACACAAACTTGCCTAAGAATACCACGCAAATATGTATCGGGAAACTGAGAAAAGAACAGATTTTCAATTTAAAACCCGCATAAATGTGTTTAAAGCTCCATAATGAGAAGAAACACACAAAAAACTAACGATGAAAAAACGGTTGCTATGGTTCCAACTACCCCCACCAGTTTCCTGCCCACACCTCCCTCAATACCCCCAGAAATGTGACGTCAAGTAGAGAAATGTCAATTTGCTCTGGACGACTTTACCTTCTATCATGCATATACCTTGGGCTAGAATACCGTTTATCAATGGATGCATATTAAACGGGTGTTATTCGTGGCGTTCAAAAATGACACCTGCAAAGATGTATTAGTATTATAACTGTTAAACCGATGACAACAAATGTTGAAAATTTTATTAAAGAGTTTTAATGTGCTCAAATCTACTCAAATCTCTGTACTGTAAGTTAAAAGAAGAAGCAAAATAACCAAATTAAAACTTATAAATAAATGAATAAATAAAAAAACGTTTATTCAGCATACATTTATGCATTAATATTTATCACCAAAAGCAGATGGCACTATCACATTCGTGTTGAATAAAAGGCGTTCCTTATCCCAAGCGTGCTGGTATATGCAAAACTGGAATGGATTATTATTCAAAACCCTATTTTCCCCTTTCTGATTTTTTCCATAGCAAAAAAAAAGAACTCGTGTGAGGAAAAACATATTTTTAATGAAATTACAGCCGCCTATCTGTGCTAGGCGGAGATCAATGCTTTATCCTTGTCAATGGTTGGCCGGGATCAATTGATTCGTAAGTGTGTCAATAGAAAAAAAAAGGTTACAACAATGCAAACACCGACAGTAGGCAAGAATGACATGAAGCGATCCGAAAGATGCTTTTTCCCCGACGAAAAAAAAATGATGCCAAAGGAAGGAAAAAGGACGGAAGAAAGGAAAGAAAAGAAAGAAGGAAAGAACACGAATAAGGTTTTGTTGTGATTTATAATGTGGCGCATGAAAAGTAAATCCAAATTTCATCACACCGAAAATCAATTCCATTGAAGTGAAAACCTCTTCCCACCGTATCGTGCAAAGATTATAGACCGGCGATGCCATCTACTACTGCCACTACATCTGACTGCCGGATCGTGCGCCAACCGGGAGGTTTTGTTGTTTGGGTGCCGTTGTCGCACTCAGCAACCAGCAGCCTCTCGCAGCATGACTTCGCCAACTGGGGCGCACAAGTGCGAGGGCTTTAGGTGGGCTTCTTTTTTGCTACTTTCGCGCTTCGGCTTCGGCTGGGGAAAATATTTCGCGAGTAAATCCAATCAAATTTACATGATAAAAGGCGGATGTTTGCGCTGCGCTATTGAGCCGTAAAGTTTTGCGAAGGAAAAATTCGTCACCCATCGCCTCGTGATGCTGGTGAAAGGTGGCGTTATTGAGTGAAGCGCTTGATGGCCGAGCGATTCAGCGATTTTTCACGCCACATTCCGGGCCACATTGGCAACCGGGCGTGGATGAGAAGAGAGAGAGAAAGAGAGAGATAGAGAGAGAGAGAGAGAGAGAAAGAGAGGGAGAGAGAGAAGCTGTAGTACACAGTTTTGCTTTGAATATTTTTATCGAACAATTCTGTATGATCCCGGGAATTGGTTGGTGAGGAGGGAGGGCAAAAGACGGGTAGGGACGGTGAGAAACAGTGAGAGGAGTGCGGGTTTAGAAGGTTTGTCGAAATAATCAAAGCACGGGATTTTGGAAGGCAACCAAATTATTCGCATACCAAAATTTTGGGACCTTTCATGAAAAAGCGATTTTTGCTAGGCACGCTGAGAGATGGTGAGTATGAACTTGTGTTTGCTTTTTTTGTGTTTTTCTTTTATTTATTTTTTTTTGGGCGCGGAACACAACCAATATTGATTGAAATAGATTGGCTTAGTATTTTGCAGCGCGGAATCTTTTGTCCTGGGCGGATAGTAATGTGGCCATAGCTTTGATGTTTGGAGCTAATTTTTAATCAGTGCTCAGTAGGAAAGCGCAGGCATTTGTTTTCGCTTTGTACGATCGTTTAATGGATTGGTGTGATTGATTTCTGCACATTTGGATTGTTGTTAATCTGGGTGCATGAGCATGCTTTGAGCTAGCGTGATCTAATTCTGTTCAGAATTGAAAATTCCATTCTCGCCAAGCTTTGGTTTGTGGATTCATAAAACAAGATAAATTACTATCCTGTCTGTCATAGAATAAAATAAAATGATATTAATTCTTCGTTATCAAAATGTCCTCTTTATGTGAATGAAATTAAGTAAACTTGATGCCGTAAAAAGTAAGGAGTAGAAATAATATTTTCCTTTAGCTTAGATTGCCTGTTCCAATGGTAATTTAAAACAAACTGTGCCACCGACCCAAAACTGTCTACCGAGAGCGAACAGTGAGACAGTTGATGGCTGAATGGCCCTTCCGAAAGTACCAAACGCTGTTCTAGTTTGCTTTCGGACGCGTCTCTTCGTCCTACAATTCGGCAGCACCGTACGGCTGGGCCCAAAAGATTTTGTATACCGGTAGCCCATCCAGAAGGGTCTACGGGTTGAATTCTAATCGAATAAAATTCCTACATGGAAAAACAAAATCCACTCCACTCGTCCGGAGATGTTCGCCTGTCCGGGCTTCCCACACATGTGGGCCGACTGGTATCTCTGGCAAGGAAAAGGCCGGTGCCGATGAGAAGATATGGCTGGGCGGCAAATCTTGAGGGACGAAAGAAGGAGAAAAATGGGCGAGGGATGAATAAACGGATGACCAAAAACCATATTGTATGAGTGGTCACCATCAAAACCAGGAAAGGTCACCCTTGGCGAGGAGCATGTTTGTCAATAACAATGTTATCACCATTTCTCCGATGCGAAAACGAGCAATCGCACAATGGTGAACCGAATGGTCTGGCTGGCCGGGTTTGTTGTTCTTCGCCCTTTCGCCCCAACCAAAAAAAAAAAAACATCTAATGCAATCAAATCAAAAAAGTCTTCTTGAGGCCGTGGTTCGGAAGCAAACCAACCGTACGCGCAAAGCGGAAAGAGCATTCGGCCGACCAGAGACGAGGACTGTTGTAATAGAGAAGGGATGCCGAACGATTGTGCGTGAAGATTAGAGGGTGCCCTTTTTCAAGGTTAGGATGCGAATCGTTATAAATCTAACGATTTCTATCATCGCATCTCCACCCGGAGGAAACAAGCCGCTTGATGTTTGCTGCCGGGGAACGATTGAGAAATTCGAAAGGGATTATTTGTTCGATGAGATTCCGGCCGATAATCCGTCGTGTCTTATCTCGTTAATTTGACAGCGAGCGCTCCGCTAACGCTAACGAAATGCTATTAATGTAGAAGGATTGATGAGACATTCCATAAGGCAGCGTTACGCATTGAATGTGGCACGATTTATCAACTCGTTTATTTGTGTATTGAATACAGCGAACCAAAAAGATTCTGCCTGGTTGCGATAATTNAGTTGAAAAAGCGTGTAAAATTAACACAAAATATGTGTCGGTCAACGAACACGTTAAATATTGCATTGAAACACTCTGAAAGGAATTTATTTATACGCAAATATATTTTTTTATTGTACAGTACATGAAAAAAACTGCTGTATTCTGTTACTTTACAATGCATCAGATGTTTAAAAATAAGCATACATCCATGAATTTTCTAGATTGCCTCTGATGTGAGCTCTTGCCGGGGCATCGCATACTGCATTTTCGCAACAATCATAAGGGACGCATTCATTCGTATTCACGTCTTTCCATAGCTTCTCTTCAAGCAGACATTTCGTACAGTTGACCCGTAGCACGTAAATTATGAAATACGAAACGAAACGTTTCATTTGCAAGCTTTTTGCTCAACCAAGATGCATTGTTTACATCGGCCGAAGAATGTTTATGCACCTTTGGACGACACATCACGCTAGGTACAAAACCACACATGTCAAACATGCGAGAAAAGCTTGTTGACACACACACTCGTGGTGACGCACATATCCACACAGGGAAATCATAGGCTGATCGCTTTGACAGCTTGCTTATTCGTACAATCTGGCCGACAGGGTCTGCTGGGCACCATATTCAGAGGACATATGTCAGAAGCATTTGTTTGTTTGTTTACACACAGACTTGCCTAAGAATACCACGCAAATATGTATCGGGAAACTGAGAAAAGAACAGATTTTCAATTTAAAACCCGCATAAATGTGTTTAAAGTACCATAATGAGAAGAAACACACAAAAAACTAACGATGAAAAAACGGTTGCTATGGTTCCAACTATCCCCACCAGTTTCCTGCCCACACCTCCCTCAATATCCCCAGAAATGTGACGTCAAGTAGAGAAATTTCAATTTGCTCTGGACGACTTTACCTTCTATCATGCATATACCTTGGGCTAGAATACCGTTTATCAATGGATGCATATTAAACGGGTGTTATTCGTGGCGTTCAAAAATGACACCTGCAAAGATGTATTAGTATTATAACTGTTAAACCGATGACAACAAATATTGAAAATTTTATTAAAGAGTTTTAAAATGTGCTCAAATCTACTCAAATCTCTGTACTATAAGTTAAAAGAAAAAGTAAAATAACCAAATTAAAACTTATAAATAATTGAATACATAAAAAAACGTTTATTCAGCATACATTTATGCATTAATATTTATCACCAAAAGCAGATGGCACTATCACATTCGTGTTGAATAAAAGGCGTTCCTTATCCCAAGCGTGCTGGTATATGCAAAACTGGAATGGATTATTATTCAAAACCCTATTTTCCCCTTTCTGAATTTTTCCATAGCAAAAAAAAAAGAACTCGTGTGAGGAAAAACATATTTTTAATGAAATTACAGCCATCTATCTGTGCTAGGCGGAGATCCATGCTTTATCCTTGTCAATGGTTGGCCGGGATCAATTGATTCGTAAGTGTGTCAATAGAAAAAAAAGGTTACAACAATGCAAACACCGACAGTAGGCAAGAATGACATGAAGCGATCCGAAAGATGCTTTTTCCCCGAAGAAAAAAAAATGATGACAAAGGAAGGAAAAAGGAAGGAAGAAAGGAAAGAAAAGAAAGAAGGAAAGAACACGAATAAGGTTTTGTTGTGATTTATAATGTGGCGCATGAAAAGTAAATCCAAATTTCATCACACCGAAAATCAATTCCATTGAAGTGAAAACCTCCTCCCACCGTATCGTGCAAAGATTATAGACCGGCGATGCCATCTACTACTGCCACTACATCTGACTGCCGGATCGTGCGCCAACCGGGAGGTTTTGTTGTTTGGGTGCCGTTGTCGCACTCAGCAACCAGCAGCCTCTCGCAGCATGACTTCGCCAACTGGGGCGCACAAGTGCGAGGGCTTTAGGTGGGCTTCTTTTTTGCTACTTTCGCGCTTCGGCTTCGGCTGGGGAAAATATTTCGCGAGTAAATCCAATCAAATTTACATGATAAAAGGCGGATGTTTGCGCTGCGCTATTGAGCCGTAAAGTTTTGCGAAGGAAAAATTCGTCACCCATCGCCTCGTGATGCTGGCGAAAGGTGGCGTTATTGAGTGAAGCGCTTGATGGCCGAGCGATTCAGCGATTTTTCACGCCACATTCCGGGCCACATTGGCAACCGGGCGTGGATGAGAAGAGAAAGAGAGAGAGAGAGAGAGAGAGAGAGAGAGAAAGAGAGGGAGAGAGAGAGAAGCTGTAGTACACAGTTTTGCTTTGAATATTTTTATCGAACAATTCTGTATGATCCCGGGAATTGGGTGGTGAGGAGGGAGGGCAAAAGACGGGTAGGGACGGCGAGAAACAGTGAGAGGAGTGCGGGTTTAGAAGGTTTGTCGAAATAATCAAAGCACGGGATTTTGGAAGGCAACCAAATTATTCGCATACCAAAATTTTGGGGCCTTTCATGAAAAAGCGATTTTTGCTAGGCACGCTGAGAGATGGTGAGTATGAACTTGTGTTTGCTTTTTTTGTGTTGTTCTTTTATTTTATTTTTTTTTGCGCGCGGAACACAACCAATATTGATTGAAATAGATTGGCTTAGTATTTTGCAGCGCGGAATCTTTTGTCCTGGGCGGATAGTAATGTGGCCATAGCTTTGATGTTTGGAGCTAATTTTTAATCAGTGCTCAGTAGGAAAGCGCAGGCATTTGTTTTCGCTTTGTACGATCGTTTGATGGATTGGTGTGATTAATTTCTGCACATTTGGATTGTTGTTAATCTGGGTGCATGAGCATGCTTTGAGCTAGCGTGATCTAATTCTGTTCAGAATTGAAAATTCCATTCTCGCAAAGCTTTGGTTTGTGGATTCATAAAACAAGATAAATTACTATCCTTTCTGTCCTAGAATAAAATAATATGATATTAATTCTTCGTTATCAAAATGTCCTCTTTATGTGAATGAAATTAAGTAAACTTGATGCCGTAAAAAGTAAGGAGTAGAAATAATATTTTCCTTTAGCTTAGATTGCCTGTTCCAATGGTAATTTAAAACAAACTGTGCCACCGACCAAAACTGTCTAGCGAGAGCGAACAGTGACACAGTTGATGGCTGAATGGCCCTACCGAAAGTACCAAACGCTGTTTTAGTTTGCTTTCGGACGCGTCTCTTCGTCCTACAATTCGGCAGCACCGTACGGCTGGGCCCAAAAGATTTTGTGGACCGGTAGCCCATCCAGAAGGGTCTAAGGGTTGAATTCTAATCGAATAAAATTCCTACATGGAAAAACAAAATCCACTCCACTTGTCCGGTGATGTTCGTCTGTCCGGGCTTCCCACACATGTGGGCCGACTGGTATCTCTGGCAAGGAAAAGGCCGGTGCCGATGAGAAGATATGGCTGGGCGGCAAATCTTGAGGGACGAAAGAAGGAGAAAAATGGGCGAGGGATGGATAAACGGATGACCAAAAACCATATTGTATGAGTGGTCACCATCAAAACCAGGAAAGGTCACCCTTGGCGAGGAGCATGTTTGTCAATAACAATGTTATCACCATTTCTCCGATGCGAAAACGAGCAATCGCACAATGGTGAACCGAATGGTCTGGCTGGCCGGGTTTGTTGTTCTTCGCCCTTTCGCCCGAACCAAAAAAAAAAAAACATCTAATGCAATCAAATCAAAAAAGTCTTCTTGAGGCCGTGGTTCGGAAGCAAAACAACCGTCCGCGCAAAGCGGAAAGAGCATTCGGCCGACCAGAGACGAGGACTGTTGTAATAGAGAAGGGATGCCGAACGATTGTGCGTGAAGATTAGAGGGTGCCCTTTTTCAAGGTTAGGATGCGAATCGTTATAAATCTAACGATTTCTATCATCGCATCTCCACCCGGAGGAAACAAGCCGCTTGATGTTTGCTGCCGGGGAACGATTGAGAAATTCGAAAGGGATTATTTGTTCGATGAGATTCCGGCCGATAATCCGTCGTGTCTTATCTCGTTAATTTGACAGCGAGCGCTCCGCTAACGCTAACGAAATGCTATTAATGTAGAAGGATTGATGAGACATTCCATAAGGCAGCGTTACGCATTGAATGTGGCACGATTTATCAACTCGTTTATTTGTGTATTGAATACAGCGAACCAAAAAGATTCTGCCTGGTTGCGATAATTTTTTTAAGCAACAATTTTGTTGGACATTTGGGAAATCATTTGACAACTGTTTATTTTTGTGTACAATAACCTTCTAATGACAAATCAAATGACATAAATCAACCCAAACTGAGTAAATGGATAGTTCTAGCGTATATTTTGGAGAGTCCCAAGAACGGAGTATCAGTTTTGGGTCTTCTTTTATCTAGTGATAAAATGATACATCGTATCCAAAAGGTTCATAAGTTGTAATAAGTCGCTTTGAGCGATGTGAAGACCTTTATTTCTGATAAAAGAGTTAAAGATTTGCATTAAGACTATCGAACAGCGGTTTTTTTAAACCAAATTTATTTACCAGAGCGAAAAAAATGGATATCACACTTTGTGGAACTATACTCGTTACCTGACAATAAGAGTTCGTTCCCCTTTTCTAGAAAGACCTGATCTCTTCTTTCCATCTGGAGACCAGAGATACCTCTAAAATGGGAAAGATCTTCCTATACATGAATGATATTGGTGTTGTTAACACTATCTTTACAACAATCCTCTAATTCTGATTACTTAAAGTTCCCCACCAAGGAGATAATTCCTCAGACGTACTGATGTCCTTCGCTTCAATTGGTCTAACAAAAACGTGCTTTTTAGTTTTTGGAATGACAAATTCAAAGTTCTCTCCAGAAGTGGAAAGATATGATCTATTTGTGTGTCTTGGTCTCGGTTCAATATGTCCACATATCAGTAGACGACACTGACCGGAAATATCCAATTTGAGGATTGTTGCCAACCATTTATGATGCAGTTAAAAGACATTTATTGGAGTTCTTCAATAATGTCTCACCTAAAACGTAGGGTCAGCCAATCATTAAGGACACAAAAAAACTGAAACAGATGTCTACGTTTAGTTCTGAGGCTATTGTCAAAGTTCCGAGCAATAGAGACCAAAGCTTATTTCTAAGAAGGCGTATTAAAAGTAGAGTTTCATTAAAATATATTTAAACTCAATCATGCCAAAAACCAGTAACAGTAAAAATAACTTATAGTAATAATATAGCAATCTAAGCTAAAAAATTCAAGTCAAACGTCCAACTGATTCCGGGAAACAGTTGGTGTTTTTGTGTGCGACACGCTTCTAAACGGTGCATTCACTGCTATTTTCACATTTCAATTAGTTTTATTGAAAGTTACAGCAACAAAAAAAAAAGAAAGTCCTTGTTCATACATGATAGTAGCTTCAGTACTCCTACGATAAACGTGTCAACTCGTGTCATCTTCCCCAAAAACCATTCAACCATGGCTGCAGTGAAGCAGTGCTGCCGAGCAATAATTGATAAGATTCCTTCTTACGAAAGCATCCGTAAGTCGAAGCAGAACGTGACGGGAATAGCTGCCATGTTTCACATTCCTTCTGCTTTGATGACTGATTGGCTGAAATGTGTGTGTGTGTGTGGGTGGGTGGGTGGCTGGTTTGTGTCGTCTGCATCTTCTCTTGCATCTTCATGTGCGCGCTTCGCCGGCTGCCACAAACCACGCCGTCTGGTGTTCGTGAGAACGGGCGAAACCGGCAGTACTGTGCAGCCTGCAGTGCGCTGCTGCGGTCGCAACCATGACGATCTGAGCTGAAGTCTTCGTTAGCCACGTGAAGAGGTTTTAATTATGCCTCACGATCTATCACTTCAAAGGTGCGGTCGGGCATACAAGGCCGTGGTAGCTCTAGTGCCGTCCCAGTACACGGGTACGTACATCTTCCCGTAATCGCTTTGTACGTTTATCAAGTCGACTGGAAAACTGGTACCGGTACCGGGTTGCGAATCGATCGGATGCACTAGAACACGGTCGACACGGTTGCTCAATCCGGTTCGCATCTAATTGGACACCGAAGTCAGCGCACCGTGGTGCTTGATATGATCGGTTAAGCATTTTCATTATGACGAATCGGTATTGTTGTAGTGCCGTGTAGTGCTTTGATGATGAACAACCATCCAACTGCCAGCGTCGTCCCACTGGAGTTGAAGAATGTCACCAAAGCAATGGTGAAAATGCTGCAGCATTCAGCATACAAACAAAAAATATGTCCTAATGAAATGGCAAATCCTTCTGATTTGCTGTGAAGAAGAGTGTATGTGAAAGATCGACAATTAATTGCCGCACGATCTTGCCATCTTGCGTGTGGGATTAAAAGGATTTTAAAAGTAATCATTAGCTGATGAGGCACGGGCAATCAACACGTATTGATAAAATATATAGCACTTCAGCAGCAGCAGCAGGCTGCCAACCACCAGCCAAAAAGCCCAGGTTACAGCATCTTCTTCTGCCCATTTGCCACGTGCAAGCTAATGGAAGAGACGATGCAATTAGGTTTGCGCAGCCCGGCCACTTTGACACTTCACTCCACCCCAAAATGGTTGGCTGAAACTTGTTGACAAGCACACGCACACACACATACCAATACTCAGCCACACACACACTTGATACGATGATTCGTACGCAAGCATTCCGGCGAAAGACAAGCGTACCTCATCAAAGAGCAATTTTCGGGGCCCCGGATACCGACGAGCAGCCGCCCTAATGCCATCATAATCCAATTACACAGGCACAGATGGCGATGAGTGCAGTGTTAATGGAAATTTAATCCTTCCTCTCTCTTTCTCTCTCTCTCTCTCTCTCTCTCTCTCTCTCACTCTGCGGCGTTTCGTCACTACCTTCTTCCTGGGCCTTCTTCCGGTACCGTCGTGCTATTAAGAAATTGATAATGGATCTTTGCATCTTTGCATGCGATTGATCATCGTGTGAGTTTTGCGAGCGGCAAACAAAAAATAGAGAGCGATCACACGTGTTTCTGGGGAATGTTTGACATAAAGCAGCAAAAAAGGGTGGAAATAAAATTTATGAAGTGGGAAAGCCGGCGAGTGCGTCGGTATGTACTGCTTGTGCCTTTAATTTACATTCAATTGATTGGTATCTTTGGTTCCAATATGTATTGCAATAAGCATTTTTTGTGTGTGCGTGTGAATCAATTCGCATCGAACATATTGGGAAAGTATTGCGTTGCGTTGCAAAATTTGTGCGAAACCCTTCAAGCATTGTGCTTGAAGCACTTTCGAGCTTCATATTGAGATGAAATATGACACATGCGTCTGCTTCTGCGGAATCTCAAATTGAAGTTGTACGGGAAAAACATGAAAGCGAATGCGAGTGGTTTAGCATGAACGCAACCGAAATGTGAAATGGTCCTTTGAGGGCACTCCGAAATAGACCACAAGCCAGGTTCGAAAGTATGTTGGGAAGGTTTTTTTTTGTGCACTATGGCACAAAGGTACTACAACTAGCTGGCCCATGCAGAAGTTAAAATCTGACAAATGTTTACGTACCGCAACTCGTGGTGGACGGTATTGAAGCAGAAAGTTGGTATTTTTTTTTTCTGCTTCAACTATATCTGCTGAACTCCATCAGCTTGAAAAGCGATACCTCACGCACATAAACTCATCTTCCCGAGTGGAGTTTTTTGTTTCGGTTTGGCTGCAACTCGTCATCTCCAACTTCAACTCCAGCTCCAGTTCCGGTGCTTTGCGGTTGTGTGTGTGTGTGTGTGTGTGTGTGTGTGTGTGTGCGGAGTTTCAAAAGAAATACCTTCCAAAAAAAAAAAGGAACATAAAACGGAACACTCCACATCATCCACAATGTCGCAATGCGTTGCCACGCCGGAGTGAAATGGCAGGGTTAATTGATTTGAGCAACCGTGTGCGGTGTGTGCTCCTAGCACAGATCGGTTACCGGAGCACCGTATCGAGAGGTGGAGTCTTTTTTTTGTCGCTTATTGTTGCGGAAAATGCGAACTATAAAGAGAGGGAAAAATGAATAAAAAAGAGTCAAGAGGAAAAGGATAAAAAAAGCAGTCCGCCGTAGCATGATTCAAATATAATAGTCACCCGAGATGTATCGTTTCGCATTCGAGTTTGCGTTGGTGTTTGTGTAAAAGAGCCAGCAGAACCTACTCCATGCTGGCAACGAATTTAACAACGGAGAAGTACACTTTATTGCTGCCCGATACCATGGCAACGGATCGGATTTTGCAGTGTGTTTCGTTTGCACCCACGTGTCGGGACTTGTCAGGAGTGTGTGGCGGATTTTTTGTGCCTTTAATTTGATTTGCACTGATTTCTCGCCCAGCTGATGTCTCGACGGAACGGAGGTTTTCGATAGTGCTGACAGAAATAGAAACAGCGTAACGCGCACACAAAAAAAAACGAAGAAGGAAATCAAAATCTGTGCCACATAAAAAAACGCCAAAAAAGTCCTTTTCGGGTGCCGAGGATTGTCGAGACACTTAGGTAAAAGAAAAAAAAATGAAACGAAAAGAGTATTCGTATAGGTCAGCTAAAAAAATGCTGTGAAATGTTAGTTTTCCGTTGGAAACAAAAACAAAAAAAAAGAAACTGGAAAGAACCAAAACAACAACCTGTCAAAATTGTCACAAGAATACAGTCTAATCAATTGTACGTGCGCCTTGCGGAGTTTATTAAGTGATTGTCACATGGTCAAACTGACAGTTCGCCCCGACGGCTGTGGGCAGAAGAAATTTTCAATTTACCTGTCACAACCATACGGCATATACGGGGACGCCTTCCAAATTGACTATTTGTGATCGTTGTTTTCTTTAATGTATGGTAAAATAAAAATATTTCTGTAAAGAAGCGAACTTTAAAAAATGGAATAATATTTTTTAAATCACAAACAGGCATGAATAAAAGTAATTCATGGAAAAAAATGTTTCAAAAATATATTTTTATCGCTGTTTTGATCACACAAGACACCACCCAATATGGCGGCCATTCATCCCCATTTCTAGGTGAAGCCATGATAGTAGTTGCTTCCTTCTGTCTTGTTTTATTAAATCGCTTTGTTTGTTATTTCAAATGTCAACCGAATCCTTTCGAAGCAAAGCTTTTCTTCATTTATGGGAAGAAAAAACTTTAGCACATTAATTCAAAAAGGGGGTGGTGGTGGGAGTGAGTGGGTGGGATGGGTTTTTAAAACGCTAAAAACAACAAACTGCCATGAGCGAGATAGCAGCCTTTTCCTCAGTACCATTGCAGGCAGTGGCACCGTTTGTCTGCCATTGAATATGATTGTTTTTGAGCAAACGTCTACGTCGTCGGGATTTTCTGAGTGTGTGTGTATGTGCTTTCAAGCAATGTTGGATTGTGCCTTTAAGGCGGTACGTATACTTATCTATTGCCCGTGCATTGTCTAGTGCCAGATTCTTTCCGCTTCGTATATCGTACCAGTGCACGACAGATGTCAGTTTGTCTGGTTGGTTTTGTTGGCAGGCGGAAACGTGCGCCTTGGTGCTCCTTTCATGCAGCGTGCAACGAGACGGGAAGAGTGTTGCACCCGTACAAGCGAAGGTGGTTTGAGCGAAATGCTAGAACAACAAGAGATTTAAATTAATTTAACCAGTTTGTTTTCATGAAAAAAATTTCACCAAGAGACGGCACCGTAACTGTCTGTATAATTGTAAATCAAAATTCGAATCCAGCATAATTCATGTTTCTAATGTTTTAATTGAAGTAAGAGTAGTGTGGATTTGGGAAGGCGTTGAAAATGTTTAGATTTTTGAATCAATGGAATGAGTATCTTCCTTGTCTCAATAATTAGTTGATTTTCTGGCTCGTTCTGTACATTCACATTCACTAGGATGTATACTTTGAACAGATTGTTTTTAGAATTTCCATCTTAAAATCAACAACAAAAAAACCACAACTAGATACTAGTTTACTAGAAGATTTAAAGTCCAAACACAGAGGTTTGATAAAAGTCTCACCTGAACTGAAAATTAAAGCACACACTTAAAATTTTTTCTCAAAAGCATCATGAACATAATAAAAAGAAAGTATATTAAACACTTGTTTTGAAAGAACAAACAAAAACAGTAAGTAATATGACTAATTGACGCAATGCAGCGTAGCGCCTGATTATCCGGGTGACATTTAACCGGGTGTTGAATTATCCGTGCAGCTTTAAAATGACAGTTGGAGGACGGCAGAAAAGGAAACATTCAGAGATAAAAAAAATACAATACACATATTTCTTTTGCATACTATAAACTTTAGAGAGAAATAAGATCAGCATATTCATTTTTTAATCATTTGATACACATAAGTATTTGCATTTGCACGAATAATCGATAATAGGTTACGGAAATTACGATGCGACTATGAAAATCGTCCCGCTTTTTAAAGTGCTTAAACACTTTGTTACCAAGCGTAGCAGATTCGTGAAATCTATTCATCGTCTAGGGGAGAATGTAAACCATCGTAACGCTGCAGCAAACCGTTCATGGCTACAGCATTATACATTCTAAGATGCATCCATTGCTCGCTGGATCTCCCTTGTACGATGCCTTTTGCAGCATAAACATGCTACCACCGGATAAACAACAATGAACGCGATGGAAAGATATACAACCACATCATCATCATCACCACCGCCACCACCATTCCGGTGGTTCATTTCCAGCTAGAACGCGTAACGCAACCGAAAACCCAAGCGCAACAGCAACAAAAACAAGACCCCATCCCCCAAGTACAGCCCAGTTGATAAAGCTGGGTCGGGCCGGGACGTTTTGGCGCGTAAGCCACACTGGTCGCTGTTAATTGCATGCTAGATTTCAAAATTCCCAAGGCTACGTAAACGGGGGGTTTTTTTTGTAGTGGCCCGGCCGGACACGGTGCTGGTAGCCTTATCGTACACCGCACGATCCGGTACCGGGGCACCATCTTTCAGCGCTACATCGTAAATGCTTTCTTTTTATCGCCTCGGTCTCCGGTCGGTCGGTGAATGAGAATGAGCGCTCGTTGGGCTGCGTGGCGCTACCATTGCAATGGTAGCCAGCATCGGCAGAAGTGGGTTCCGTGCTATCCCGGTTGCTCCGGGGAGCAATTGTTGGAAAATGTGTTAAGCGTCAAGTACGTAGCCACACGTAGCCGGACGGGGTTTCGTCCTATCGCACAACCAAATCCCCGGGGAGGCACGGGGAAATGCTGGGAGCTGGTGCTTTGTGGGGGGGATAGGTGGCCAGCAGCTGGTGGTTTCCGATTTCAAAAGGTGTTTGCGGTTGGTCGGTGGTTTTGGGAATGCATTCTGCAGGGAATTTCGTAGGACAACCGCATCGTCTAGCGAGGATGGTGGCGTAGAAAGAATGCGTAACCACTGATACACTTCAACACGCCCCGGCACCGAGGATGGTTTTGTGTTGTTTCTTGTGCTTGTTGGGCAAGAGTGATGAATGCGCGTGAGAGAAAGAGAGAGAGATAAAGAGAAAGAAAGAGAGAGCAAGTGGTGAAATTTTAAGCAAACTAATTAGTGGTTTGAGTGGAATTGAATGGATGTGGGTGTGAATGCAATTTTACAAAACAATTGTAAGCACCATCAGGGCGTGTAAACGATAAGGCGTAAGAAAAGTGTGCGGAAAATTCTTCGTGTGGAAATTTTTTCCCTCTCAACTTCATTTCCTTCCCATTTCGTTCGACTTTGTGGTTGGTCGCAGTTTCTTCGGCGAAGCACTTTATTTGTAGCACGAAGCAAATTCCGCTATAAGTAACACACTAATGCTCGAATGCATTGGATTACCAACACCTTCTGAAGCACACTCACCTGTGTGTTGTGGTTTGGTATGTGATGGATTCGTGTGCAAACGGTAAACCACTTCAAACGGCGCTCGAAGCACTTTCAGCGGCCCTGGCTATTGATTTATTAATCAATCTTGCGGCTTTGCGGCAGCGCGAAGGGCGTTGAGTTTCTTTCCATTTCGCACGTCATCGTCGCCAAAATAGGAGGGTGTTAGGAAATTAGCGCCAAACACCGTCAGTGCCGGTGGTTTCGTGATTTTCCATTCCCATGGCACTAATCAATGGGAAACGCTGGGCACGCTTTAATCCGGCAGCTCGCGCCACAACTCGGTTGAGCACCACTGGCTGCGAGCACTGGCATGCTTATTTGCTTTATTTGCAAGTGCTTTACAATCGCTTGATGCTTAATCATGTTCGGTGTGGTAAGCTTTAGCATCATGCTTGTTAGATTTTACTGCTTATTTGTTTTCTTTCCTCCTTCTTCTTTTCGGTTGGGGGGTTTCCCGCCTTCTTTTTGCTTCTTGCTGGCCGCTTAATCATGACAAAATGGTGTGCTTTCGCCCGCCAAGTACAAGTTTAAACGTTACTTGTTATTTGCTAAGCGGAAAGGTAGAGTTTATCTTTTACGATCTGCCTGTGCTGGCGCTTGTCAGGCGGGGATCATTATTTCGTAAATTCGATGATTCGTTAAATTTTATTCGAAAACTTTACCTCAGTCTACTACTGCTACTACTCCATCTAGCTGCAACCATTGCCATTTCCCCCAGTCCATAAAGCAATCAGTTTCGTCTGTCGGTCGGTTTTCAGCTTCGTACCAGCAGCCGGTTCGACATGGCCCGTGCCGAACACGTAAACGGCAAAGTGCAAAGTGACAGAGAAAAATCTGTTTTGGTGAACATTGTTTTTCTTTCTGGGGGTTTGCCCTTTTTTCGCGCGCGCTCGTGTTTATTTTTTTTCTTCCCTCTTGTATCGCGCGTATCGAGACAGGTATGGGTCGCTTGTGCGACTAGTTGGAAGGACTTTGGTTTCAGTTTTCTTCCTTCGACCCACTCTGGTTTTTCCGTTTCTTTTCTTGCTTTCTCTTTGGGTCGGTCGGTGTTTTGTTTTACCTTACCCTGCCGTCGTTCGCAGCCACTGTACACGGTGTGCATGAAGCGCACGAAGCACACGGAACGTGGCAATAAAAGTGCAATTTATCTTCAAACAAGTGAAAGTTACCCAGCTCCTCGCAACCATTTTTACCCAAACCGACCGGTCCAACACGCCAATCCATTGCCGAAGGATCAACAAGAATGGCCCATGGTTCCCGCTCCGACCTTCCCTCCCTCTTTTCCCGCTTCTTTCCCACACAATTCCTAACTACTTTGGAGCATGTGATGAATGATATTGTGGTGAAGTGTTTTCGGAAAGGATGTTGAAGGCGATGAAATAAACAACGGTCCTCGATGTCATAACAAGACTGTCCGTATTTTAGATACGCCCCGCGCAAACGTACCCGCCGGGGGTTGAAAAATGAAGGTTCCGGTGTCCATCCCGTGGAGGTAAGGTTGGATGCATTTGTTGTTGTTTCGATTCCCTTTTTTGCTCTGCTCTTCGTGAGTCTTTTCTTGTACGCGTTGAAGCCAATTCAAACAACATTTGTATTCTTGTAAAGCGTGTTGTTGTACGGGCAACGGAACGAGTACGGCCTAACCAGTCGCAGGGCGCACGTGTAGTAGCCGCGTGTGGATGGATGGTGATGCATCATGGTTTATGTTGTCAGGAACTTAAAATGACGCAAATTGAAACACCCGTCTAAGCGATTGCAGTTATTTATATGTGTCTCAAGTAATGGCGAAGCGTGGCTACCAGTGTGAGTGGATTTCGTATATGAAACTGTTGTTTTTTCTTCCTCCGTTGTGTTGAATGGATTTTCTAGTTTATGAAATAAATTCAGTTAAGAATAAGCTCTGTAAAAGTAGTTAAGGTGAAACGCAACTACGAAAAAATACACAATATTTCATACATGTAGGCGTTTATCTGATGTATCTAACGTTTAAATTAAATAGCTATTCAAGATACAACTTAAGCCAGTGTATATTAAATTTGTATTAACTTGATACAATAATTATTAATTAATTAATTAATCAAACACAACAGTTATCAAACAATAACAGTTTATTGTTTTTTTTTTCGAAACATTTGAATAAAACATAGTTTTTGTTGACCATTGATCGTTTAGTTTGTTTTGTTTCGTTCGTTTTACTGATGGAATATTTAAGTTAATTGTTGTTTGATTATACTTATTTATAAATGAAAATTGATGAGAGTTTAAGTACTTCACAGACTCTTAACTAACCCGAGATAAAATACTTTTAAAAAGCACAATTATCAGTATAAGTACATATTGCATACTTTTAGGCGTATGAAGTGTAGATTAACCTCTCCATTAGGTGAATTAAATTGTTTAATCATTTTAATTCACGCTCGCTTATTGAATCAACACTTTAAGGCCTCAACTGCTAACGCCATTGGTTCGTAGTAATTTTTCTGAAATGATTCAACTCCAACCAAACCATTGTGGCGCTCCCGGTGAAATACGGCAAAACATGTTTATGAAAGAAATTAAAATCTCCGTCAGCAATCCAAAGCTAGTCACGTGCAGTGCAATAACCACCCACCTTTCAGTGCTGCCTGTTCGCCGTACGGCAGCAGCAGCACGGCACACTCGGGTCGACAGGTGTACACGCATTGCTCACCTTTCTTCTCCGAGTACGTGAAGATGGCGGGGCACCTGCGGGCGTTATTGTTATCGGAGCTAAAATGTAGAAAACATTTTCTCATCCTTTCATCCGTGGCTCCCGTAGGTAGGGAGGCACCAGCTGGCAAACAGTGGGGTGACGCCGACCGCATAGATTGGATGGTGATATTTTCACCTCTATTAACGCACATATGTGGCCCGGGCCGCGTATGGATGTGTACCGAGCCCTTTCATGCGACGTGTAGACGAGAGTTTGCTTTTAGCTAAACGTCTACCGGTACTGTTGCAGTCGGGCCCCTTTTTTGTTGTTGTTGTTGCCCGAAATGAATCTTACGCTACACTCCTGCATGTCAAAATAATTCACAGCCAAACGTACACTTGCGTGGAGGGTTGAATCATTTTGAAAGATTATGATAGAACCTTGTGGCACGTATCTGTTGTATTGGGGGGAGAAAACGTTTTCGGTTGCTGTTGAGGTCCCTGGTTAGAGGGATGACTTTCAGGCTTTGTGGAAAGAGTCACTGATGCTGAAAAATTGATTCATGAAGTAGGGAAAGTAGTGGTTTCGGACTGGGGAAGTAGGAAATATTTCCAGGTGCGTTCAGAATATTATTCTACGGAGTGAAGTAAACGCATACGAAATCGTGCCAGCTTTTAGCCCAGTAGACACGCACCAAGTCTCTCTTAGCTCCGTAAGAACGCACCTAAAAAGCTTCCCCAACTTTAATAAAAACCTTTATACAAGTCTTAATCCCTAACAGTTCTCATGTGCTGTTTGTTGCTTTAAGGAACTTTTGAAGGAAGGTACACACAAACACACATACACACACACAATCAACACGGCACATTCCATTAGTTTGATTCGAACGGAAAAGCGGTTCCAGGGAAGCAGGGAAGTTCTCACAAGCTCTCCCAGTTTTGCTGTTGCTGTGTAGCAAAAACTTTCCAGCTAGTGTTTTTAAAAGCTTTTACCTATTTCTTATCGATTACTTCCTAACTTTTCTCACTCACCGTTCGCATGGTGAGTGACAGCTTTACAGTCTTATGCCTCCCATCCGAAAAAAAACAAAACCTAGCGCAAAACGGCAACTGCACGACAAATCAGGCAAATGCTGGATCAAAAGCAAGATGCCACCAAAACTTTTCACTCCCGCTTGACGCCTCGGAAAAATGTCTTCCACCTTTCACAAGAATGACACCCGGAGAACTTCGGCACGAAAATCACACTCTGGCCTTGCCGAATGGTGGTGGTTTTTGCCCCAGATATATATTTTTTTTTGCGCACACAAAAGGTGTGCGTGGCTGTACGTGTGGCTGCACATACACGGAAAGTCGAACGTAAAGTTTTAACATGCAGGGCGTACGATGGTCGTACTGCTGCCAGCCGAAAATTGCACCCGACCCTTACATTGTAGCCCGAGAAGCAAACGGCAAAAGTTAGCTCAATTTCATTTCCTCCAGCGGAAGCCACACAACTTGAACTCATTTCCCGGGTGGCTGTGGCTAAAAAAGGGCCAAAATGGCGCAAAGGTAGAGCGCCCGTCCAACGTGGTGGGAGAAGAATTTTTCTGGCAGTTATGGGACACTTTGATCTTGATTCTCCACCAGTTAGAGACGGCGGTCTGACTGCTACCCCATCAGGCAGGCCGTGTCAGGCAGGTGTGGCGGTCACACCGTCGTAGTGTCGGCGTACTGCGTACGGTTGGCGGTTTCATACACATTTTCCCAATGAATGTAATTACACGTGTCGAACTGACAAAACCATTCGATCGGCAGACATTGTGTAGCATGTGCCAGCGTGGTATCGCACCGGTCGCAAAGCAGCACAAATCATCCAAACACTGACTGCCATTTCCGATGACAGACTCATTTGGCTTTGTGGTTGCGAACTAGATTATGGGGAAAGTGCTGGCGAATGGCGATACGACTATTACAATGCTATTTATCGGAGAAATCTTTGCATTACTGTGGCCGTCCGGCATGAGCCACTGCTTGTTATGTGCACTGGAGAATGATTTAAATTTTGATTAGTTTTCTGTTTGATGAAACAATAGCACGGTGCGAAGGATTAGTCGTTTGCGTTGATTAGCTTTTGGAGCTTGAGAGGAAAAACTGCATGGAGATTAGAAATTAAGATGAATTTCCTTTTTTTCCTTTCATTTGCTCCCTATTTTAGGTTTTTGTACGAAGAAATCTAGGCACAGAAAGTGTTTTGAAATAAAAGGATTTATTTTTAAATCCATTGCATACTTTTAGGCGTCTCGAAACAAATACACCACTGTCTTTGGTGAATGAATTTCTAAGCATTTTTATTACATTTTCTTTTTTGTTAAGAATTTTGCGGAAATCATAAATAAAATTGTTGGGGCGACCCGGTGGTGTATTTGGCAACGGTCTGACTAGCCTGCTACGTGGTAAAATTAGTCTAATACGGCCAGGCCGTTCTAACATAAAATAAAAAAAAAATAAATAAAATTGTTTAAAAATTCTTTAATGTGCACATAATAAAATAGAAAGCAACAGTAATTACACGTAGCTAGCTGTATTTCATTAAAGAAATGAAGTAAAAATCGTGCACAACTGTGTGGTGTGCATTACAGCTGATAATTCTTCATGATTTAGTAATGTTTTCCCTTCCAACGGGGTAATTTAAAAGCATGAAGAGAGTTGGTGGACAAAAAAAACATACACACACACACACACAGTACCAAAAAAGTAATTAAAAACTCGCGCCTCCCCCGCAAACACCTTTCCCTAACTCCCTTCCTCCGTCTGTTCTACCACAGTCAGGTATGTAATCACCTTAGGACACTGTTTACCTTTCAGCTCTTTAAATTCTTGCCAAATAAAGGGCGCTCCTCGTCATCTCGAGGATCTCTTATGCTAATCACATCTCGAGCATGGGAAGTCATAGAGATGGTACGCTGCCACAACCAACCGACGGGGCCACGAAGTATGTCAGGCACAGTGGAACCTCAACTTTACCAGCAACTGTGGAATTGTTTTCGGGCGCATTACTCGTTTTTTTCTTGTTCTTGTTTCGTGTTGTGGGAATTTTAAACGCTCACCAACCCCAAACGGACGGGATCGTTTCCGTGTGCGTAACCTGGGCGAGGGATGCTGCAAGCACCAGAAACTGAATATAGGAATCAGGTTTGAAGAAGGCGAAGAGAAAAAAAAATGGTAGGCGAAATATCGAAAGGATGATGCTCATCGAGCTGGGAAGGCACGGAAAAAGGCAAGAACAGAAGGTAGCAAACAAAAAAAAAACAAGCAACTTCCCCAGAAGCCGTTTCGGATGCTGGGTGTTTTGTTTTCGGGCGGGCGAAAGCTTCACGGGTTGTGTCTTATTGCTTCAAAGCAGCGGAACATCAAATAAATGTCACAGGTGAGTGGCATCTCGTGTTTCGCGCTCAAGCAGCAGCAGCTCGATGCTCGATGGTTTGCGCAAAACGCACACGCACACAGCCAAGCAAAAAAAAAAAATGGTGGAATTTTATTCGCGAAAACCTCCGCCGGATCATTCGCGTCGCACCGTGGGTTTGGGTTTCGCTTTCGACATGAAAGCGTTTTGGTGGTTGGTGGGTCGCGTTTGAAGATCGCGCGTGGCGACCCTTTTTTGCGGGAAGGAAGAGCGAATTTAAATTGTGCAGCTTCTTTAGATTTCCAAACGAGTGGAATCATTAAAGAACGGTGATCAATCGTGAAGAGTGGGCGGTTTTGTTTTATGGAAGGAATTCAATCCAACAGAGACCCGTATACTAAGGTGATGTGGTGAAATTACTAACCATTTCTTAATAACTGTTCAATCTTACGACTTTTCTAGTTTTGTAGCTTTTAATCGCCAGTAAATTGTAGCGTAGAAATAAAAGAGAATTCATTTCACGAAACGCAGCCATATTTATAAATGCTGGAGTTGCGCCGTACGCAGCCAAACGCAGCTCAACGAAGAGGGTCATGTTTCGTTAAGTGAGATCAAGCAGCATCATGTGTTGCGAGCTTGAACATTTGCTTATCCGATGATTTATTCGGTTTACTTATTTTAAATTCTATTTTTAATGGAAAATTGTAACACATTCTTTAAACATTGTTATAAAATAATCATATATTCCCATTAAAATGTTTATTTCATCATCGCAACTTTACAGATGTTTGGATAGCATGTACACGAGCGTTTTAAAATTCGCAATATCTTTGCTAACCATGCAGTAAAGCATTATGGCATTCTTAGAGTTTCAAATTTATTAATACGTTCAACAGTCGTAAACGCTCAAGAGGAGCTTAACGTTATCCGATGGAATGCATCACCGTCTGCTTGTAAAAAAGCTTTTACCACCTTTTTTTGCAGTGTATAACATGCTCTATCGCTTTCATCGAACCACAATGTACTTGAAACAAAAATGGATTCATTGAAAGTGTTGAAACTACATGGTAAAATAAAATGTTTTCCAAGTGTTTAATCGATACCTTAAGGACGCAATGGTGAGATCATACATAATTTAGCACTTTACTGTGCATTGTGTTTACTTGGTGTAAAGTATTTTTTTAAAGTACACGAAAAATACATTTTTTCCACACATTCCACTCGAAAAGAATTACCAACACTAAGGGGATAAATAGAATACACGGTACTACTTGTAATTTTCAACGGAATGTGACGGTGGCAATGTTAATGCAGCTAATTAAATTGGAATCTCTGTGCACGTAGACGCCCGCGCACATGCTGGCTGACAAATTAAACGTGCATGAATCCTTTCTAGGGGATTCCTTCTTTTTTGTTCGTTTCTGTCCCATTGCAATGGAAAGGATTTACCTTTGTAAGTTGGCATGAAATATTTAAACTTCTGTGGAACAGTGAGCTTGGCTGGGTTTTGGGAAAAGCAAGTAGGGGAGAGAGAGTGATTTTGTGAACGCCGAAATTAAAAATACTCTCACGCTGGCGGAAAGTTATAATCGGCTATAATCCTTTATCCGGAAGCCATAATTTGAAGCAGCATCCGGTAGCGAACGTTTCCTTTAAAAGTGGGTTCACACCGAGCGCCGAGTGTGGCATTGCTGGTTCAAATGAGCACCGAGCACGCCGAGCACCGGTAGCACCATGGGTTTGGTTGTGGTTGTTTCACAAAACGCTCCCGAAACGACATGGGTTAGGTGCAAAATTATGATAGAAACCTTGAGCTGGTGAGGTGCGCCGGTCGATGCATGGATGCAGGGTGATACGAGTGTTTAATTTTGTACCAAATGGCAAAAACACTGACGACGACATCAACAAACGGCGATGAGTCGTCGGTCTCGGTCCGTCCCAAAGCGCAACTGTTAATGCTACCCGCTGTATTGCGGGTTCGAGGAGTGTATTGGTTGAGCAAGTGGCACTGCATCTACTACCCAGACAGCACATGGTACTTTGTTACACCACAGTGCACCGTAGAGAAGGTTGTTCTACAGAGAGAATGAGAGATATTCAACTACTCCAGTCGACACAGCAAGAGCCCTGTTTTTCCTTTTCCGTAGGCCATGCTGCTGGCCATGCTGTTAAAGGCGTGTTACTGGTGAGTGCAAAGTAAGGCCCTAGGGTGCAGTCGGCAAATGAGTGGATAAGATCGTTCCGGAAAGGCACACAAACCTTCGGGTAGGGAAGTAATTGTGCTTAAGTTTGGTAAGGGAACCATTTTCACATGTGGTTGTGTTTTTTTTTCATGGCCAACGAACCGGCTGCTACGTATCAGTCTGTCAACGAGAAATTTAAAAAATAAATATGGCGGCTGATGTGTACGAAAATATTTTAAACAAAGAGATTCAAGATGTACGACATGTGTTTTAATCTGGTTTTACTGTTTTACTGATGTATTAAAAAAGGATATTTTTTAAAATTTGATTTTATGTTTTGAACTAAAATTGAATGCAGAATTATAAAACTAAGCCTTTTCAACCATTTACAACCTTTTTCAACCATGTTGCAGAATTTAAATAGCTTGAAAAATAACGTCATGATGTTATACAAAACAACTGTTTTTACCGTATAATGGAAATTGCGACTGAATTTTCTCAACCATTTCCTTGTTCCTTTCCCAGCAAGAATTATAGTTCCAACAGCTTAAATCGTTAAAGTTTTCATGTCATTTTTAAGAACAGGAAATGTAAGCACCCAAGGCTATTTGCAACGACCAGTATAACGGCCCTGAAGCGTCTACCGACAGAACACGGGGTACTATCGGGCAGCCCAGTAACGATAGCCACGCTGGTTCTGGTTCGTTCCAGCGTCGGTACACACTGTACGTTATCATTTTAATAACGTGCGTTACATAATAAACAAGAATCTGCTAAACGAGGGGATAAGGCTTATCGGGGTCTTGGAGGATTTCCGCTTACAGTGTCGTCTCGTCCGTTAACAAAAGCACTGCTTAAGCTGTCAGTGCTCGGTGCTTAGAAGTTTTGTCCTAGTTATGGGAATAATACACGAGCAGTGTAGCTTCATGAAAGAGGAAAACACGTTTGGCGCTGTGGTACGGATTTGCATGTGAGCGCTTTTGCAACAATTTGCTACATTGTCAGAGAGAGATAGAGAGAGCATAGAGGGATATGCGTTTTAAATTGTAAAAACAATCTCTATAGTGTTAGCTTTTTAATAGAAAAAATTAAAGGATGTTATCAGAATAAACCGAGAAAATATGTTTTATGTGTTATTTTTACATGTTAATGGTTGTGATGCTTTTGAAACTACTTGTAATATTCGTTTTGTAATATTATTTTATGAATAATTAACAAAGCAGCTTAATTTTCCCGTTGATACAGTGTGTGACATAACTTTCTCTCTCTTTTTGGCTTAGCGACCTATTCGGTCATGCCGGCCATCGAATGGCTTACTAGACTATTAGATACCACGTAGTTGCATAGTCAGTGCTCACTACGGGGGAACGGTCCGGATGGGATTTGAACCCGGTCCGGTCGTGTTAGGGACCTAGCGCCGTTTCCAAATACACCAACAGGCCGCCCAATAACTTTATGGTGGTTTAATTTTTAGAGTAAAAGGAACTAATGCGGATAGAGTGATGGATTGAGATATTGTGCTACAAAGATTGACAAAAGAGAGGATAATTACAGTTTCATATAGCCAATCAAAACCGTTAAACAAACTAACAATGCCATTTTGCAGAAAATTTATTTCAATTTAAATATTTCTATATTGTGATGAAGCAAACCAATTTTGCTCTTTTCTTTAACTAGGGGAGTCATGCTTTTTATTAATTTTCAAATAACAAATAACAAATAATTTTTAGTTAATGCACTCAACACTTTTTATAATTCTATAATATAAATAATGAAAATTTAATAAAATGAAATTTTCATGTTGTTTTATAATAATGAAAAGAAGTGTATAAAGAGATGTGTCTGGTGTAAAGTAGTTGACTGGAAGAACTTGTTAGACACTTCACATGGAGTTGCACTTATCAGCGGCGTTTCCTCAAACATGTGAAAACTCATGACAAAAACACTTCCTAAATCCACTTCCAGACACTTCCTCACATATTCTTGATCCGTTTCCATTTTGTAAAAAAAAACCCGCTCAAGCTCAAACAATTCTTTCAGCATATTTCGTAAGCCATAAATATTCAGCACCATTCCATTGTGTTCCTTTGCCACGTGGCGCAGCATATACCGCCGCTGCACTTATCAGTACCATTTGGTGCCAGACAATGAAATTATAATTTCGGTTCAAATCAAAGCAACCGTTAAATTACATTTTAACTGCCAGTTCGCGGGTTTTGTCCCGTCGAAACTCCGTCCAAACAGTGTTTGTAAGAAACTCGCTTCTTCGAAATGGCAGGCTGGGGGAAATCGCGGGACGACCCGGCGGGCAGAACCGTTCGAGGGGCGCCATTTGGGCCACTCAAACTTTGAAGTTGTGAATTAGGACCGAAAATTGAATAAGCTTAATTTATTCATACGCTGGGCAAAATTATCTTTACGGCTCACCAGCAGTGAGCCGTTTTCGAGCAAGTTAATTAACAATCTTTCACTTCCGTGATCTTTCTGCCAGCTGCACACTCGGCCACGGAATATGCCGGTCCGCTTCGAATGCTGACGACGATTATGACGACGGGCAGGACAGTATGGAATGAAAACCCAAACGTTAGCCCGGTTATTCCGGTTGCAATGATTAACCTTTAGTCGGCAAGCATAGCCGGTAAAGGTGTGCTCAGGGCTACTCTTACGGAAAAGGTTGCTGCTTGCGTACGCCTGTACGTGTCGGAAAATCTCAACGAAGCGCAAGCAAGCAAGAGCATTGGCCAGACCAAGGAGAAAAGGCTCGAAACGTCTTAGCGTCGTAGCCGGAATGGTGCTACACGGTCCAGCAAGTGCTAGCTGATGGAAGTTCGTTCCATCCCGGAAAAAGCTCTCGCTCCCGGAATTCGCACCAAATTGAGGGCCCGATCGTACGTCGCTAGGTGGCGAAAGTCATGAATAATATCTACCAAGGCAGCCACTGAGTGCCCATGATCTAGAGCGGTGGGGGTGGTTTTGGCATTCAGCGTTCCTTATCAAAAGCTGGGACCAATTTTACAAAACCCCACCACGGTTAAAGGCCAACCAGATTCCAGGTGCCGCAGGTGCCTTCATTTTCCATCTCCGCTCGATAGGTTGCTTACTAGATGGTGGCGAACTTAGCTCATCCTTATCCATCCAGCTGGTGTGGCGAATATCCGCCACAGTTTTGCACTCGCGCCCGTCTGCAAACTCGGCGAATTGTGTGGAATTTATTCGGAATAGTAATTTCATTAGTGAATTGAATCACATAATCTCGGTGCAGAGAAATTCTGCTTCACCACACACACACACACGCACACCTTTCGCTGTGACGGCGTATTGATGCGCGTGGTTGTGGTGAGTGTTACACATCGATGTCTCTAATAGGCAGCCTGCTAGATAAAGAACCTTCTGAATGGAATAAAACACAACACAGCCGGAAGCATTCCACAGCCATGTGCTTTCATTGCTGGTACATGAAGAATGAAGATAGTTCGTCCGGTGGGTTGATGTTCTTTCATTTCGATTCAAATTATTACGGAACCGAACGGCTTACCCGGGATGTAGTGCGACAATAGGCTATTGAAGGTTTTACGAAATGCGAACATCGGCCTGGTTCGGTACCGTGCAAATACTCCCACGGTGTATACGTGTGTCGCAAAGCATTATTTTCCAACGCCACACACTGGTGCGCTGCTGGTGGTTTTTGACATTTGACGAGAAATTAATTAAATGAGCAACGGCACAACAACAGTGCGGCATGGTTGTGTTTATTGTGCGGGAAATCAATTGTGTTGTGCTGCAAGAATATCTCAATACATTAAAGAGACATGGAGGTTTAAGTGCTAAGTAAGGAATGCAAATTAGTAAGCGGGTTTAATGGCGAAGGTTGAAACAATGACGTCAAAGGAAGGCACAATGCGAATGCGACTCATATTGATGAATACTCTAAGTTCGGTCATGATTTACTGGGTAAATAGGTTTTGAATGAGAGAGACTCAACATGGAATGCATTAATCTGATTGATGAATCAGAATTGATATGAATTGAGTTGATAAATAATTGTCTGGATATTGTCAATGCATGTACAAGCCATTGAAGTGATCCACTGAAGAACCCAGAATACCTCCCAACAAATTGTTTCACCGCAGGTTCTCTAATCGTATCAAAAGGGATTTTTGAGCTACCGACAAATAATGTTTAGTGTTTATTTTTTCTAAATTACTCTCTATTCATTACAGTGCCGTCTTTAGAACTATTGAAATTCTAATACATTAAAATCTAGAGAATAGCCAGTTTCATTGGAATGAAAATTAATTTATGTAGGTTATCGGTAGTTCGGACTTAATATCTGTAAATGAACTGTAATTGTACATTGAATCAGGGTCAATAAACTAAATTGGATCGAATGCATGTTCACAAATCGTGCATTAGTTATGGAATGACCCAGAGGATCTAGAAAAGCAATTTTTTAAAAATTATGTAACCATGTTTAATCTGAAACATTAATATTTGTTTAAGTATGTTAAGTAAATGATCTACATCGAATACAAAGGGTATAGAATTAAATTATTCTAGTGAGGCAGTTTCGTCTTTCCTTGACTTAAATTACTCGTACGTGGATGCTCTCCGAATTTATTAGTGAGATTTGATACTGATTCTGTTGTATGAAAGATTGGTGTTCCTACCATTACCCAACCGAGAGTCACCCAAACATTCAGAGAGTGTAAAATTTCCCGATCTTCTTCAGAGTTTTCCTTCCAGCAGAGTTAAAGTAAGTTCCTTTGGTACAACACACATTTACCCCCTGTGTTCGATTTTAAACCGAACGATATTTTTAACCCAACCCAAACGTCAAACGGAAGCCATATATTGCCCACTAATTTAAGCGCTGTTACTCCAATAATTAGCGTTTAACGATTAGGATTCATTTCCGTTTCTGCTCTAGTTTATAAACTTTCCCTGGGGGAGGGGGGGAGGGGGGGGAGAGGGTGCAATTTTTGGCTCTCGCATCATCAAAAAAGAGAAGTGAACCAAATCCGTGGCGAAACTTTTTCAATATGAAAATTTAGTCGCCAAAAAGTTGGCCAAGAGCTTAGAGATTCTGGTGAGGAGGAGTGGTGGTAGTGGTGATGGTGTGCAAAGTTTCTTCTAATTAATGATGCCTACCTCACGCAGAGCCGAAAATAAAATGAGAATGAATTTGAACGGCTTCGGAACCATCCACGCCAAAGCCCGGAAGCGTTTGGGGAGCCGAAGTAAGCCGTTTTGCTTTTTCGCTCATACACACACACACATACACATTTGGCTGGCAAAACGTTAGTAGAAAGTGGCAAAGAAAGAGGAAAAAAAGAAAGGGTGCCGAAACCTACGGATATCGTTTGTCAAGCGGGCGTTTCGTGAAGGGTTCTGAAGGTTACACACGGAAAACTCGGCACAACCCGGCATGGCTCCGCGGAGAAGCCTGCTGGGCAAAAATAAATGAAAATCTTCAAAATTGTTGCCAAATCCGAAACCCCCCCCCCCAACCCCCTCACCCGCTTTGCTCCCATTCCCGACATGGAATGTGCGGTGGGGGTGGCAAAAAGTGGGCCAGGGGCGGGGTAAGAAAAGCATTCCAAGGACAGGGCGCAATCCTGGGGCTGGCCCGTCTGGTCGACAAAAGGAGCGAAAACAAACACCACGGCCATATTACCGCCCCCCGGGGGGCATTATTTGGCTCATTAATTAATTACGATTCCTTACATGATTACTCCGGGCGACAGCTTAGCCGGTTGCCGGTTTCAGGTGCCGGTCATGCCCATGCCAATGTTTTCATGGCGAATCTGAGGAAATGGCCAGCACAGGCAGCTTGAATCCCTTTCCACGAAAGGCTTTTCCTGGGGTTTTTCTTTCCGTTGCTATTTGAAGGGTTGGTTTTTCTCTTCCTTCTTCATGCACAAGGTATGTGTCTGTATAATATTCGACTTTCCATCCGCAAAGCTGATGGATCCTCTGATCCATACAATCGTTGCGTCATACCGTGGCGCGCTTCTTGTTTGCTTTCGTTTATTGAAAATGTGTTTGTTTTCGACTTTTCTTCCCTCCACACAGATACACACCGTGCCGTTTGTCGCCATTGAAGGAAAAAGGTGCCAGCCGGGAAGTGAACGCCATCGCAAACCATGGGGGACGGCGCAAGGTCGGCGACCAGCTGGACATGGACGCTTTTCCTTTTGCTTTTAAGCTGCGGTAAGTCCATTCTACAATTGAGCTATATTGATAAACGTTCTTCTTGCTGGAAGAAAGTGACGATAAGGATGGAATGATATATTCCCGTTTTTTTGTTTCGTTTTGTTTATTTGTTTTGGAGATAGAAAAATGAAACATGCAATTGAAACTGACATTGTTATTAATTATTCATTTGAGCTGGAGAATTGGACAGATTAGGTCGTTCAGAACGCGTGTGGAGCTGGCCGATGGTAGGGATGGGTTTTTGATGATGAATTGTTTTAAAATTTTTGGAAAATGTATTCACACGAATGACACAACTGGTTAGAAAATGTTCAGAAAATGTACTTTAGAGATATAGAAATGTAAAGGGTATTGATAAATGAACTTTAAATGAAAAATTTACGCTTAATTTTCAATAAAAAATATGTAAAATAAGGCAATTGATTCGGTACTCCGTGCACAGTGGGTAGTTTGATGGACATGTTCGTTAAAGAATTATATTACATTGCATTATTTTACTTCAGAAATAAATCACTTGGTTGATTTATTCTTGAAGTAAAATTATTTAAAACTTATCTATAAGGAACTTTAGGAAAATAAAATTAAAATAAAATGGTTGAATATTTGCTATTACGCTGAATGGATGGCTAATAGTTTCAAAAGATATCCGTTTAAATAAATAAAATAATTCCATTAGTATCACTATATTAAGCGCCTTTAATACAGGCATAATAACATAAATTTTCTGTTCTGATCGATGTTTTGAAAAATCACCATAAGAACAAAATTAATTGCTAATCATGATAGAGTTTTAAGAAGTTATAAAAATTGATAAAAAGATAAAAAAAAATGGAGATTAAAAACCATGAGAATTGACCAAAAATCAAAAAACCATATTGAAATTTGAGCTAAATTTTGCTTAAAATTATAAAAAATAACCCCCAGGCCGAAAATGCATTAAAATTGGTTGAAATACTTAACATATTTGTTAAACAACTTTTGCTTTACAAACGTATTCTGAAACCAATTAAGAGAGGGACTCAATGTCTGTTAATTATAGTTAGGATAATCTTAAACACGAAAACCTCCGTGTTTCGGTCGGCTGTTAGGAAAAAAGTTTTGAGCTTGTACCCCGAACCCCGAATGTCTGCACGTACATTCGTAATCGGTTTGATGTCCTAGGGCATTCGTAAAATGTCTTCACTTCCAGAATGGCTAAGCATCACCAATCCATGTTGAAGTTGATACGCTTCACAACGACCGTACTGGCGTCAACAAAATTGAACCAACCATGGAGTAGTCATTTTGCTTTCATAAATTTCCCAACCTTTTACACGCTCCCGGTATCGTCGATGGTCCATTCCATCGTATCGGAATTGCTGCAAAGGTGGCCCATAGCTCCCGTATGGTGCGGGGAAAAAGACCCCCCCCCCCCCCCCCAGAAGGCGAAAGATTTTCGTCCTGAAACTGTACTTGTGACAGTGCTGCTGTTACGGAAAGGTCCATCATATGGCACACTGGTATCCATTGCCAGGCTCAAAACCCCCCGTGCACATCGGAGCAAATGTGGCGCAAATGGGTATCGAAACATGTTCGATACTGACTGCCCAAACAAACCCCATCGCTCCGATTTTCCGAAAGGTTTTGAGCGACGGGAGCAATGAAAGGAGGTGGCAAAGAGCGAGTCGTGTGCGGTGGTAAACTCTGAACAGAACCTCTTCAGTTTCTTGCTGGCAAAAAGAAAGGAGCACAAAAACGGTTAGCAGAAACTAGTGATAGCATCGCTTCAAAGAAAGCGAAAAAGAGAAAAAAGAAACGTCTCCCCCTCGGGGGGAGGGTGGCTGCCAGCAGACATAAAATTAAATCGAATATGTTCACAGTCGTAAGGGAAAAGTGTCCGATTTGGATAAATAAAATTGTGAAATCACCCGAGTGGGGCGCTTTAGCCAAGCGCCCAATTGATCCGACCGAAAGAAGGCTGAGAAAATCCACACACGAGCAAAACGTAAGATGTTTCTAATGTTTTTGCTTTCTTTCTGCCTCTCTTTCGGGTTGTTGTTTTGCTAACTCTTCGTACCGGTTCCAGCCAGCGAACTGTTGGTGGGAAAAATCGATTTCCCATCACGGCGACCCAAGTGCTTCCGGTAGTAGTGCAGGGAAACGGGCGACGGTGCTGTTTGTCCCACGGGAAGGACACTTTAAACGATGACACACTGGCAAATGGTCCGAAGCCATTTTGTAATGATGGCCACCTCTCACCCCCTGCTTCCCCCCCCCCTTACCCCACAGATTTCTCTAGTGGGATTGAAGTTGAAGCGGTTTTTAAAACCCGACAAAACCCACCATCACTGGTGTAGTGGCGCATTTGACAAACCCCCTTTTTTCGTGGGTTCCTTCCCGGTTCAAGTGGCGGGTAATGTTGGTTTCACTAGTGATGGTGCTTCTTTTCGTGACACTTAAACTTCTGTTTTTGGAGCAGCATTACATCTGCACAGGCCAAATTTCTGAACCCTTAATCTTCCATCGTCACCGTCGTGATCTTTCGAGGGAAGAAAGAGAAAAAAAACTGGTAACACTGCCCCATTCTAAAGTGGGATTTTCGAATGTTACTCATTCACGGTATGATAGTACACTCACCCACCCACCCGGACGAATATTTGAAATTATTACAGCATTGCCTAAAGCATTTCTCCCTGGAAATGTTCTTCACAAAGGTGTAAATGTAAATGCTTCGTCGCGGGAAAGCGACTTCAAGCAGCAGTACATCATCATTAAGCGAACGATCAACGATACTGTGACGTTGTTTTGTGTTCTGCCTTTTCCTTGACAGCTGTGGGTGGCACTTTAAAGGCAGAATAAAGAATTTGCTAACAGTGCTGCCCGCCCTTGGTTGGTGCCTTTGTGAGCGACCAGCCACTGCACAAATAATAATCGTAAAAATTTATTAACTATATGGCACCCGAAGACGATGAAGGCTTACCTGGTAAGGTGGTAAGACCCTTAATGCACAACACAACAGGGTGGGGAAAAAAACACAGTGCTTCTACTCCCGTGTTTAGCTAGGTTTTTGCCTTTCTGCATTCAATACGGTGCCCCACGGGGCCACACAAACGTGTTGGCATTTATGTTCCACTCGAAACGTTCTTTTTCTTATAAGGAAATGTTCGCGTTTTTCCGGCTGTCGCTTTTCTTTTACTCGTGGTTGTTGGGGGTTTCTTTCCTTTCTCTCTCTCTCTTTCTCTCTCTCTCTATCTCTCTCTCTCTCTTTCAAGTCTTACAGCCATTTCCTTCCAACCACTTTCCAACGCCGTTAACGAACGTAAATGGCATTGCTGGTGTCCCGGACCTGGCGCGCTCCGGTCGAATGGCATGTCTAACGAGCGGCACCCATTTTCTTACATCCACTGTTACCGCCAAAGGGCTAATATTTATGGGCAGGTGAAAAATGAGACACTCCGTCCATCCTTTGTCGGTGGTTCAGTGAGAAAAAAAAGGGGGGGGGGGAGGAAAAAAAACGTGGCGACGCTGCTAATAAAAGTGATGGCCAATGCTGATGGGCGTACAGAATGGAATCGCTACCGGAATGGGATATTTCTGTTTTCTCCCTAGCGAGTCTTTTCCTTTCTTTTTTTTTTGTTGTTGTTGTCTGCCTTAATGTCTTGCATGCTCTTCTTGTTCTTTGGAACGTTCGGGTGCAGGAGCTGGATTTCAATTAGCTTTATCTATTGTCACTAATTGAAGGGATTGATTTGTGGTGCTGAAATTGATTTTTTTCTCCCCCTTTTCTTGTATTAAAGCTATCTAGAAAGAGTTTTTTATATTATTTCGGAACGATGTGCAGCTGATGTGGGAAAGGGACCTTTGCACGAACGATGCTCTCTTAGAGTTTTCTAACACATTTTTCCATCCATTTACCATCATTATGACAAGATCTTTTCGTTTTATTTTATTGTGCGCTTATTTTTTTCTTCGGCACAGTTTTCTCAGGTCATTAAAGTGTCGACGGGCCATAGTGCATACACCACAGCACCAGAATGCAGCTTCTGATCTACATCAATCATCATCAAAACCGCTTCCATTTGTAGCATTTCTTTTCTCTACGCTTTTTGGTGTGTGTATTTCACCCTTTAGACGTAGACTTTTTCAACGCCGTCGGTGTCTCATTTCACTGTCAAAGATTATTTCTCACTCAAAAGAAAGGCAAACGAAAGGAAAAAAAAACCCCACTTTCAACCCTTTTAAGTCATCCGTAGCGATGGTTCTTTTTTTTCTCCCTTGTAGATGTCTCGTTTTCGACTTTGCTATATTACGCGGCCAGAAGACGGTGGTGCTCCTGGTTGCTGTTTGGACAGCAATCGCGGGGAAACATTGGGGCGCGTTGACATAGCATGAGCATAGAATGAGTGCTGAAAATGGTACCCCTAGCCGGGTTGAGCGATACGGGTGCGGAAATCACTTTCCCCGCATTGCATAAATAAACGTCAGATTGTGAAGTTGATAGTTCTGCGTGAGCCCTGGAACCGTGGAGTGTCCTGGGCTTGGGTGGTGGGAGTGGAGCAATTTTTCTTCCCCAGTTTTGCAGACCATTCGGTCGTTTCTGTCGCTTTTATCATCGTCATCGTCATCATCATCATCATCGTTGTCGTTTTGTGTCGCACTGATGTTTTTATTGGAACTACTTCAGGCCCGATCTAACCGATCTCCATGCTGCGCGTCACGCAAGACGCTGGCCGCACGTCCCGATGATGCGAAATGGGACCAAAAGCTTGCCGCCCCATTCGGTTCCGTTTAAGGCCGCCCTATTCGGTGACCTTTGTGCGGGGCCCTCTGGGTGTTTTTCTTTTGTTGGAATGAGACGTGTTCTACTGTGCCGTAGTGTGAAAAATAACACCAGCGAACAATTTATCAATTTCAATTTAAATGGAGCTAAATTTATCACGAACAATGCGAACGAACCATAAACTACACACCGATACACTGATTTCCACGGAACATTGTTAAGTGTGTGTGTGTGTGTGTGTGTGTGTGTATGTGACGGGGAGGTAGGAGGAGGCCCGAATGGTTGAAAGGATTGTTTCATATCATTTGCCGGGCGAGATGGACTAAACATTTATTTATTTTTTATTTTTACGACCAATACAGTCGTAGAAGGAATGACAATGAAGATGATGGTGATTTCAAAGTGCATCCATCAATGGAACTTTACTGTAGGGCATGTGGGGTTTTGGCAATAAAAAGAATATGATGTTATATAATAGATGTAAAGCAACTGTAAAGTAGGAAAAAAGTGATCGTCGATTATGATTAGAAATGCTCAAAGGGGTTGTAAATTTATGTTGAGTAAAAGGAGCTGTTAAAAATGGTGGAATGATTCATTTTGGTTATTTCTTGATAAATTGACTTTTTATGTTATTTCTGAAATAGAAATTTGCTCTTGATTAAGCATCATTTAAGAATTAATAAAGATTTCAGATAGTTTAACAAAAATGAACACAAAAGATTTCAGATAATTTATTTCTATTTCCAAGCGGGCCTAAGCTTACCTGATATTAAAGTTTGCTTAAAACCTATTGTGAATGCTGCCGTTTCCGCGCTTTTTTCTTCTTATAGCATTTTTACCTTTGGTACCATTTTACAATTTTTACCCATCAACAATATAAAAATTAACAGGAAAAGACATTTACTCGCAAACAAAGAACAAAAATAGAATAAGAAAGTAGTAAAAAGGAAGGACGTTAAAAGGATGGAAACCCTTCTTTTAACTGAATTAGCGTTAAACAATTAATAACCAGATGGTGCTTAAAACCTTTAAACAGTAAGTAGAATATTATTTCGTTTGAGTTGAATCGTTTACAGGGTATGCAGAATTAAGGCTTATTTTAAAATATAATCGAGAACATTAAAACAATTGCAATCAAAAGATTACAAAATGTAATCATTGTTACTTGCTAAACATGTAATGTTTATGTTTTGCTTCTTTATTTGAATGTTTCTGCCATACAATTCAATAATTTGATCTATTTCGCAACGAGCCGTTTTTGCATAGCTTATTTGCTCTTGTTTGTCAACAACCAGGCGTCTCCATGACAAGAGGGAAATGATAGAATTTTTTTATTTTATTTGGCTTGTTTAGGCAAGCTTAAGCTAAAGTTAATCAAGGAAGCTTTTATATGTTTTATAGTGTTGGCCTTTTATTTTTATTTTTAATTTCATAGATAACTATTGAAAATTTGTGGAATAAAAAAAAAATATCAATAACGCACGGTTTAACAATATGGCCGATCTAGGTTCAAATATGGATCAGGAAATGCAATCTTTTTGGTAAAAGCTGGATAGAAAGCTTCGTAAAGGTTGCTATTACAGATCACCGAGGTATGATAAGCGTTAAACCTAGCTTTGTTCTTTATGTTTTTTTTAGACTGAACCCACGCATGGTCCGGGATTTCTGTTTGGTAGTTGAAACCCGCTGCTTCAACATAAGAAATTTAAAAGGTTTATTGTATTCCCGTATCAAAAGGTCGTAAAATAATAATCTCGAGGGATATCTGTTCCAATATAGTTTGGATGCTTCAGTTTAAAAGACAATGTAAACATCGTTTCAGTCTCAGAACCTTATCCTTCCGGAAAAGAAGCCTACGTTTTGAATAGAATAACTGCCTCTACTCGCTTTTAAACATAATAAAATGGAAAAAAAGGAATGATACACACGAAACTACAGCATAAAATGTAGCACTTTACTAGCTTCAAACAAACACTAGAGATTAAAAAAGAAAAATACATTTGAAAAGCAGTGAATATTAATGTCCCCTTTTTGTACACTCTCAATCCACTTCACTTCACCCTGTCAATCGTTTCCCATTCCGGCTTTGCTGGCTAGTCGTCAATCAGCGGCCCAAAGAAAACAAAAAAGAAGGTGCGGTAGGAATGCCACCGATAAAGTAACACGCCTTAGCCGAACCTGGTGGAATTCCTACCGGGTCCCGCTGAAGGGTCCTTTCTGGCTGTTTTTATGTGTCTTTTCACTTGCTTTGGGTTTTGCTAACGGTTCCTTACGCCCGAAGCGGAGCTAACGAAAATGAATATGAAACAATGTATAAATACGCCATTTCATTATCATGATAAAAGCCTTTTCCATTATTTGTGGTGATGTCCTTCAAACCGGATCCGGCTGAATGCAACCCACCCACCCACGTGTACGGAAGCTTACGGCAATCGCCCTCCCACGAAAAAAAAAACATAAAGGGACGCCCGAGGGCGTATGTGTTGAGCCTTGCTCGCGTACGAGTTGAGTTCGCTGGGGTGGGGTTTTTATTCTGTATCCTCCTTCCTTTATTCAGCGCGCAACAACAACAACAAGCAACTCGATATTTCCACCCACCGTTCAAGCACCGTTTCCCAATGAGGCAAACCAAAAAACGAAAAGGGAAGAGAAAAAGGCTAAATGAAAACAACGCTGAGCGCCGTGAAATTTACGGCCCAACACGAAACAAACACGAAACACGGTCGCAGCCGCATCGAATGTGAAGGAGTTTGGCTGGTTTGGTTTGCACGTGGCAAGGGAACTGGGAAGGGGGAAAAGGAAAGGAAGCAAAAGACGCCAATTGTTGTTGTCTCGCATTCGTAACGCAAGCGGAAACGCAAGTCAATTCCGCCCGCCCCAAAAACGTACCGAAAGTAACGGAAAAAACCCCCTTCCGCGATAAGGAAAACTCAGCTTCGGCCTCCATTTTGACGGGCTGATTGTTTGCCGCGCCCGCTCTTCACATTGCAACATGGGGAAGGTAAAAAGGGTGGGGAAGAGAAAGGGAAGGTGGGGAAATACATTTGTTGATCGTAAAAACGCTTCTGCTACAAATCAGGAGCGAACCGGGAGGCGTTCACCCACCCGGCATCCATCCCGGTTGTTGTTTTTTTTTTTGTTTTTTTTTCTGGGTGATTTTGTTCCTTCATCGCTTCATCGGCATATATTTGTTGGGAAGCACTAATGGGGCCAACCATTCTCAGTTGTACACGTACCGACAAACACCCGTCAACGACCGGTGTCGGGCGATCGGGGTGACAAAAACATTAAGGCTGCGACGGCCCTCTGTTAGTGCTGCGACATACTCATGTGTAGGACATCACATGGCGACTGGTCAGCGAGAATCTTCAAGAAGCGTAGAATCGAATACCCGGATGTAATGTTTTTTTCTTTTCTTTTTGTGGTGGGATGTGGTGAATTTATCGGCAGCTCCGGCACTATCTTATGGGAAGCATTTGTTTCCCTCCCCCCCCCACCCCCCTGGGGTGTTCCTTTCCGGTGGCATTGCTTGAGCGTGAGCAGACGAAAGCCCGTTTGTTTACTGCGTGCTCGTGACCAACTAACCCAACAAAGCGACGCTTCGGTCCGATCGACCGGAAAAGCGCGCGTGAAGTACATAAACAGCGTACGGAGCGAAACATCCGTTGGGGCTCCGACCGTCCTGACCGGTGGAACGGATAAGACGAGCAAACAAAGGTGAAAGCACCAGCAGCAGCAACAACAGGGCGGACAGGATTGTTGATGTATCGTAATTGGCATGTTTTGCTGACGGGAGTAGTTTGCCTGCCCATACATTGCGGGTACACAAAACCGCAACGGAGCGCTTTCGCCGGTGAGCTTTTTGAGTGGTAAATTGAATTTTGCGCTTGCATGGTTGTAGAAAAGTTCGCTGCCGCTAGGTACCGAACCAAAGGTCGGTATCGGAACTTGCGCACTAAGTGAAAACTGCACCCGGAACTCCCTTAAGTGCAGCTGCTTAGGGACGACGCGTCTGCTATGGCGTGTGAGTTTCGATGTGCACCGATGTGCATTTTTCGCCCAAAAACCCGAAAACTTACCTTTACATGTATGTTTTTGTTTTGGGTTTTTTCTTCTCCTGCTCCTCATGGATACCAGCAGTTGGCCAAGCGTACAGCACCACGACTGGAGTGAAAGTATTTTTGCACCTTTTAATGCAATCAAGGTGCAGCGTGACAGGGCGGTTGATGAAGCTTACCTCGGAATGCTTGCCGTATTTGCGTACGGTGATTTGATCTGTTCCCTTCTGGGGATTTTAATTATATTATGCTCTGTGTGGGTATGTTCTCGGACATGGGAATCCATGTTACAGGAAAAGTTTTATCTTGTTTCTTTTGATGTTCTTATTACTCTTTCAATTCAATTTTAATGCTGATGCTTCTTAACTGCTTTGATCAAATATTCCAACCATTTTGTAAATAATGAGTGTTATGTATCTTCTAGAGCAACTTCTAAATTTTAAAACTTCTTTTTTGTCATTGAAAGACTATGCGATTTGTTATTTACATAAGTTTAATCAAATACGTTATCAAAGAAATGCATCTTGTAACTTAATTATCAACTATTTTAATACCGATATCTCATATGTTCGATAACAATGTGAGCAGTTTCAAAACGATAAATTCGAATGAAACTTTTCATGAAAACTTCAAAACGGTTAGTGGAAATTGGAAACAACAAATGATACTTGAATAAATACTAAGGAATTCCATTGATTAGAGATTTAAAAGTCTTTCTTGGTAAAATGTTCAGATGTTTTAAGGATGATAATCACAATTGTGGTTGAATGTTGAAAGTCTTACAAAAATACACTTAAAATACTTTAATATTTAAGATTGCTTTTTGAAGATTCAGCGCTTTACGACACTGATGTAGACAAATAACACTTAAGAAGCTCATAATCTGAATATCATAGGGGAAATTATATAGAAGTAGATAATAAAGATTATTAAACTCATTTTAACGCTACCAAACAGCCTAGGAAGTATTTCTTGTGAAAGGCGTGAGGTAAACTTGGACACTTATTCGTCAAAGCAAATCAATATTCACGTTCAGCAAAGGTGTCTCTGCTAAACATTGCCGCCACATCGGCTAATCCTTGCTACCCTTCTTTTGATCGTACAAACCCACTTAGCATACCTTTTGTTGACGAAAGTGGCAAGGAAGCAGGCCGTCCCATCCAGCACACCGATGCACACCATTTCCCCCAAAGCAGGATCGCCGATCATACACCGTATTCGAACCACTTCCCGCCACTTAATTTGCAATTATAATCATTATTCAAGCGAGCCCCGTCCATCATTATTGGCGTACCGATTGGTAATCATTTTCCAATCACAGCCGAACAGCGTTGCCATTCCCAGGGCTGTAAGTGGAAATTGATTTCAAAACGGGTTGTCACCGTGGTAGCAGTGTTACCCGCCGGCCGGTACCGAGTGCTGTCCGTTCGATTGGGATAATTGAGTTGTAACGCGTCATGTTCGTCATGCTCTTGACCTTCGGCTTTCACGCGGTGTTTGATTAGATTCTGCAAACCCGAACGCGGCGCAGGTGCCTATTATTAGCTGCATCAAAGG